>CABFOV010001202.1:0-41174 GCA_902141375.1 Timema poppense
TTAAACGCTAACTTATTTATTGCAACGTAAATAATCAGTCCTAATCAATACTTGTTTGGACACTATTTCCAAACCTCGTGATAAATCTACTAACAGCAAATAAGTGGAGAGTTCTTGGAAGGGAGGAATACATTTTCGATTGCTATTTCTGTTCGTTTCGTGTATATTCTTCTTTAAATAATCCTAACGTACATTTTCTCAGACCGACGAGTATAATTATCTCTCGAGTGTAACATTTCTCTCTACATCCAACGTACTCTGTACAAACAATCGCCACAGACATCCCTGTGTTAATATTTTTACTTTTCTTTCATTTAAACAAATTTCGGTAGCCACCCATAATAGAACACCATTGTCCTTTCCTTCGTGTTTCTCGAGAATTTGATATTGTAGCAAAAAAGGGAATTAAATTCTATTAAGTGTTTCTGTATTGTTTGAACAAACGTTCGGAATAGCCAAATTAATGAGAGAGTGGGGGGAAATAAAATAAAAGAAATAAACTGTCTTTTTACAAACTCTAGTCTCAGCTATTTATATTTTATATCCACTTTTTGTGTTTCGTGATAGCTTCTTAATCTAACACTAGTGTAACATTACAGACTTTTACCTCAATTGAAACAATATGTTAGATGTCATAAATATATTCTTCATTAATTTAACATAAATATGTTCTCTTTATCAATCTAGTGTGGTTTTTTCAATATTAAAATGAACTCCTAGACAATAAATGAAACTTATAAAATGAGACTTGGGAAGTTTCACAACCATCCTTAGTTCGATTCCAGTAGATGCAGGGGTTATAATTTGGATGTGAATGTTGATATTTACTTTTTTTTAACTAATAAAAGCTTTATTATGTTCCAAGCATTTAAAACATATTAATTTTAATCAATAAAGTAAATTGATTGTTTGACAACATATATCAAAGGTGTCTGATAATGAGTATTTTAAATATACTCGTATATATTTGTCCGTGTTTCTAGCATTTATCTTTATAACTTACCAGACTTTGATGGCTTAGATGTGTTTTTATCACGAAATATGTCACTGTCTCTGAGATTCCTTTAATGAAAACACCATGTTTTTTTAATTTTTTTCCCCCTTATTTGTTCAATTGTGTTTTGTTAAATTACATTTTAAACAACATAGTCTGTGACCTATTGAAATAGGTCAATCGTACCGCGTATTTAATCTAAAAGCTCTTATTAAATGATACTCCACACATGAGTTAATAATTTGCATTACAATCTTATTAAGAACCGAGAGCTTAACTTGCAATTTATATGGGATTATTTGATGACTAACAATTAGTTTATGAATCGTTATGAAATTTCTAGTATCTCTATTTTATTTTCACTGTATAGTAATGCAGTAAATGGTAGACAATGCAAACCTATAACTCGTTAGAATATGGAAACAAGCTGTATTCAAATGAAGTGCTGTGCCGGTTACATTTATAATTAGTACTATTTTAATTTCATACAGAAAACAGATTCATGTCAAGTAAATTTAACACATTTAAGATGAGGATGCAATTGAAGCCCGATAATTATAGTTTTAGCGGAGTTAAATCAATAACAAGTATATACATAAATGTAAGATAATCAAGCATCTAGGTCTTATTATCTTAGATACATATTGTTTGCACTGAAAGACAACCTTGTTACCTTGGTTGATTACACTATTGCTATATTTTATAAAGGATTAAAACAGCCAAATAATTATATTTGCTAGTTACAGTCGCAGCCATATTTAAGTATGATATTCATTAAATTGATAAATGATACCTGAACAGGGGAATCCAAACTGGGACGATTGGATTAGTACGCCAATGATCTAACCACTGAACTATCCAGGAGTTGTCCCACGCTCAGGGTCGTTCTTAACTCATATTCTAAGACATACTCTGTAATGGACGTGCGGAAATTGTCAGCTACATATGAGCGATCGATTAGGATCACTAGCTATCAGATAACGCAGCCACCTTCTACTCAAGAAGACTTTATGCTGGCAACTATACAATAACCATTGTACGAATGTATATATAATGATGTAATAAATAATCCTAGCTATATCTGCACGTCCATCACAGATTCTGCCTTTAAAATATGACTGTGGATTGACCCTGAGCGCGCAGTGACTCTTAGATAGCTCAGTGTTTAGAGCATTAGCGTACTAAAGAAAAGTTTCTGGGTTTGATTCCCGTGATCAGGTGTCATTATTAAATATAATGAGTTTCTATTTTATAAGTTATACGTTAGTGGAACAGATCAAGATGAGCTAATTATCTCTCAGTGTTAACTAAGTGTACGATATGCGTGGTTAGCACACACATTTTAAAACATGTTTTATTTACAATACTATGCCTACGTTGTTTTGTTTCTTCTAGAAAGATTTGTAGGCGAGGGAGTCACGACGACCATAATGCATTCTTTATATATGTATGTTAAATATGTTTGCATGCTATATATATATATCTATCTATATATATATATATATAGTAGAGGGTGACGTCACACTATACGTATCACCCGCGCTGTTGAACTGTGAGCCCACCGTGTGTGGCGCAAGAGGGCAGGTCACGCGGTCTTCCTCTTTAGCTTCCACGCGGGCGGGACATCAGTTCAATCCAGTACGGTTCAACCAAGTCAGTTAACTCAGTTCTGTCAGTTCAGTCAGTTCAACTCGGATCAACGATCCGCTAGCATTCACTTTTTCACAACTGAGGCTTTACACAGTTGTGCTCTGATCAACGATGTACCTTTATTAACTTTTGCACAAGTCAGTCTTCAAATGTTACAAAACAATTTAAAACATTTACATTAAAATAAATACAACGAATAAAAATAATATAGCTGTGGTTTGTAATATGTATCAAGTTACATTCACCATTAAATAATAAGTTCAAGCAAACTTCGAGTGAGCTAACAAAAGAAGTCACAGTGGAAGTTAATGGGAAGTAAATCAGAGAAGCTTCAATAAAAGAAGTTTCATATCATATCAGAGAAATAACACAAAAAGAATTTTCAATATATATATACAGGTTGTTTGGAAATTCAAACCCCCAAACTGCAAAAATAGTTGGTTTTAAGCAAAAGTAATACAAAATCCCTATAAACTTACATCCGGTAAACTATGCTGATAGTATTAAATTGTGCGCAAAGATTCGGCGCAAAGTGCCGGGAGAGCAAAACTGATAAAAAAAAATCGTGTACAACAGGCTGCATAGGAGTTAGGCGCGTGGCACTGCACATGTAATAATAGCAAGCACTTGCTGTGCTGTAGGACCCTTAAAGATTACTCTTCGAATGAATTCTCATTTACAGATGGACTGTTGTGTTGTCTACTATTAATATTATAATGATTTCTGCTGCCGTACTTCAAGATTTCGAGGTGTGTAGTGCCACGCGCCTAGGTCCTATTCAACCGGTTGTACACGCATGCTTGAACAGCTTTGCTCTCCTGGAGTACTTCTCCGAAATTTTGAACACGATTTTGTGGTATTAGCATAGTTTGACGGATATAGGTGTATATGAATTTTGTATTACTTTTGGCTCAAAAAGGTATGTGTGCAGTTTGGGCCTTTAATTTCCAAGTACCCTGTGCATATATATATAGGCCTATATAAACATATTTATCTATAGACCTGTATATATTTATGTATATAGGCCTATATACTGGATGGATAGCTTACATTTTGTATCTTTTTTATTCAATAAATATTTAATAAACTAGAAAAATACTCACTAAATAAAGTAAGCAAAACATTAATTAAGCTTGACGAAAGCTGTTTTATATTCCAATGAACTCTTAAAGTCACATTAATCCGCTTCCCTCGAGACCCTGTCTTCTTTATGTAATTAATTACATACCACACACATGTCTTTATCTCTATTCTTAAATATCATTTACCAAACTATTGCGTCTGTATTTGACTTAGATTTTATTCTAACAGTTTATTTATGATCTTTTTTTTCTTTGACTTGCAATTCCATATATTCTTCCCAGGAGTTTTTCCTTAGCTACACTTACCCCACTCTTCTACTGAATGCTCACAAATAACAGTATATCCCTGGTTAAATCCTTTTTACGCCCCTTTGAATTCTGTTAAACCTATACACGGAAAAGTTAATGCTCGGGTTTAAAATACGTTTAGTTAAAGATTAACACGAGAATTTAATTAGCATTCATACTTCTAGGTACTCTGTCTGTACACATATATATTGAAACGGACTGACATAAGAGGTAAATATTATTTGGGGTCGATTTTATAAGTTTCTTTTCAGTAAATAAGTTGGGAAGTTCAATTTAAGCTAAGCGAAATGTTATTCAAACTTTTAGACGGATAATTTCTAGGTTAATTATATTCGTAGGAGAAACGTCTGTTGACTTTAATAAGCTGTATTTATCAAACATTTTTTAATTTAATTACTTTCTCAACAACTACAAGTACAACTAAAAAGTTGGATGAAATAAAGGCCATATGAAAACCAATCAACATAAAGGAATCTACAAACTAATAAAAACAAAATAATCATACATGGAAATTTTGGAAAAACCTAACTGAATGAGTGTAAATAAAATAGCATGCTTTATTCAAATCTCTTTTTGGTCTTGTAATACATTAAAAATAAAAGCATATATAAGAAAATAATAAAAATTATGTATATTGTAGTTGATTTTTGCTAGAACTAAAGCTATAAATTGTATATCCTATACTTTAATATAAATTGAGTCTTGGAATATTTCTGGTGCTTACTATATATAGGTACTTTAAAAAAACAACGTGTACGTAACGTGTACTCGCTGCACCGACTTATTATGTCAGTACACAGTTTATTGATTAGATTAAATAGAGAGCATACCCAACATCCAAGCCCCGGCAGGTAATTCATCACTGTGAAAGGGTAGTTTCCCATTTCACCAATGATAAAATTTACTGTCATATCAGGAATCGAACCCAGAACCTTCAGCTCAATAGACAGACACGCTACTGACTGAACTCTAAATTAAGACTTAATCGACAATAATATACATTCTAGGATTCTGGTTATATTTATTTCAATTTAATGATTAAATGTAAAATGGTATCATTGGTTTCTAATTGTATATATTACACACAGTATGCATTTGATCTTTTTTTTAGCACCGAATCTTACTAACCGCTCGGGTTATACACTTTTTAATCTTAGTTGTTTTGTTTTAAGATCAAAAGAACAAATTGGTTATCTTTTCTAAACGTATTTGTTTGTTATTATAAAAGCTTTAACTATGTCAAAGTTTAACATTATTTTCAATAATAGCCCAACGATGATGATGGTTTGGTGAAAAATCCCTTGGAAGTTTATTTTGTACAGATTTTTACAATCTATTTTTTTTTTTACCAATTTAATTAAGTTAAATGAAATGGGATAAGAGGTCCTCTCTGTTTGAATATAAGAGCTAAGGAATCTATGTTCACAAAATTCATTCCATAGAATTCAATAAGTTCAGAGCAGATCGCAGCACCAAAGGAATTTCTAACAAACATTTCAGATAAATGAACTCACCTCATTTTCCAATAGCGAGTTAATGGAATTCTTAGGTATATGTATTGTAAAATGTTACTAGTACCTATATTTGTTATAAACAGTTTCATCGTAAGACAAATATACATAATAGCCAAAATTTTAATCATTTATGCAATATGAAAGGTAAATCATGGTTCGATTCCAGTCAGGTGTAATGAGGGTGGCTTTTCTAGATGTTTTCCCTCTCTCTCTCTCTCTAGTCAAATGCAGGTAAACTTTTTCTAAATCGACTTCACTCATTCCTAATCCATCAAAGTGATTAGTATATAGAGATGTATAAACGGTAAGGGCAGTAACACGTGATACAAAAACTATATATTAATCTTTTAAAACTATTTATTTACTATTTATAAATTTAATTTTTATTGTTCACTATAATAATATGCACCATTATTATTTAGATTATATTATTATTATTATTGTGATTAAAACCGATTAAATTAGTGGTTGTAAAGCGAAGGAGGATAAACAAAATCCCATTAGGCATAAATAAATTTTAGCTTAGTGCTAAATTTTGTTAACTTATTTTGGATAGTGATATTTTAGGTTAAGATTCATATTTTATTTAAATTTAAGAGGGTTCCAGCCTTTGGTAAACTAATTATCTTTAAATAATCTTTTAAACATTAGTCTTATCAAATGCATAATATTTTTCATTGGAAATATTCATCAATGTTCTTTCTATCATTCACTTACCAAACTATGGTACCTATATAAACTATTATATATATATATATATAGTTTAGTGTATCACGACATTACCTCTTTTGGTGGTATGTTTAATGTTACTTACTCTACACTATAAATACTATCAAAGAATATAAAAGATATATCTTGATCACTTAGTTAAAATATAATTTATATTAGCTGGTAACATATTTTATTGACTATTATATTTGTTATTAATGTATTATATAATACTTTTTGTTGAAGAGCTGCTGTATCATTGCCTAAATGACTATGAATTTTTAATTATACATATATATTCGCCAAACTGGCCCATTCCAATCGATTCTAGGTAGTTGTAGTCTTGTAATTATTATAGCACCGCACTTGAGGCGTATTAAGTCTGACTATGAAACTGGCCCTCTTTCTATGATAGTTGAAATGTTTTTGTTGTGGATTTGATTATCTCTTTAATAAAATTATTGCTCAATTTACTTCTTAATTATGCTATTATATATTATTGAAGGTGTTTTGAAGTCCAAACGGTGCAGTAATATGAATCGTCAATATAATTATAATATAATTATTATAAACGATAATAAACCAGACTAGATTATCTTGTCGAGAACTTTATTGCTAATAACATTGAAACTCGTGTTTGAGATTCAAAGAGGATACCCCATGCCACCATCCCTAGTTATAAAGGTTTCACTAAGGTCAGACCTTAACTCAACCCTTTACAGAATGTATTTCACCATTAAGAATGACCTTGTTAATGCTGTGCATGTATAAACCTTTTCATTATTACTTTAGGATTTGGAATAAACTAATCCCCGTTTTCTAGTGAAAAAACACGTTTCTTTCTTCTTTAATTTTTATTTCGAGGTTTTAAAACTCTGCTTGGACACAACTTAAAGAAATCCCAGAATTCAAATAATTTAATGAAACGAACGACATGTCCATGTACGCGCTAATTAAGTTAAGCACTTATATTTACTTTCCTCCGACGATCCAGTGTATGTGTTCTGGTAAAAGTTACCCAACCTTCCCTTTCTTCTTCTCTTCTAGGCACTTGTTAGGTACGTTTTCCCGTGTATATTTAATCTTAGTTAGCTACATGTAAACCTACAGGGGGATAGGAAAGAGGAAGGGGTAGAGGGTGACGGGTTGGAAGGGGAGGATGCAAGAGGATGTAACTCTGTGCGGCCTGGGTTTCTGGATTTTCACCGCCGGTAATAACTCTTGAGTCTAAAGTCAAGAAGAGTTGGTTTCGCCTGAGCCCGAAGAACATGTTTTTGTTTACCACATATTCACTTCAATTCTACCAAATTAACCGGTCGGTAATTTTTGTATTCATAAGTCAACTCTCTTTTTTTATACTCCTCCATTTCAAATGAATTATTATTATTTTAATTACTTAGCATGCGACCATTTATAAATGGAAGGTAACTACTAATTAAATCACTAATAACTAAGCCTTTTATTAAATTATTATTATTATTATTGGCTCCGCGTCTTACTACCCGTTCGGGTTATACGCACTTACGCTAATGTGTAATGGTAGGGTGATTGTGAGATGAAATGAAGACCCTACAGTTTTAACGTGGAATCCGAACCACGGTGGAGGCCTGGCATCCCCCACATTCACAAGATGTCTTGTCAGAGGTGAAGGAAGGGTTTGGTAATCAGATAAATCTGTGCCGGGACCGAGAATTGAACCCCGGCCGCCAGCACAGAAGTCTGACACCTTACTCCTAGACCACCAGGTCACCCTTTTATTAAACAATATTAAATTATTTATATAAAATTCCCTTCGATAGATAGATACCATTGTATAAGAAAATATCATTTTTTTTTTAAGAATATACCATTTACTTTAACTCGACTCTTTCATATTTTATGTGAAAATAATTTAAACATTTCAAGGTCTTGAAAATGTAAAGTAATGATTCAATGAAAGAGCCAAGTCAATATTATGAACTTTTTTTTCCCCATACACTTACTATCCCGAATCCTAGCATGTAGCTTGGGACCTAGTTCTAAAATTTTCTTTTACTTGTCAATTATAGACCTTATATTATGGTAAATAAATATTTGAAATTTCATCATAAAAATTAGAACTTTGTCATCAAAATTTTCAAATAAACAAAAGATTTCGTCGTAAAAATGGTTTCACAACACCTAAAAATCAACCGAAAAACACTTTTTTTTTACATATATTGTTGACGAATATATTATAAATAAAATCATAAATGAAGACCGATAAAACATTATAACTAACAATAACAAACATAGACACAATGAAATAACAAAGGAAGCTAGAAATTCCAGGGATAGCAAAGATCTCAAACAACCAAAAACACAGCAATATTTATTTGATATATCGATTATTTTTTGTCTGAAAGGGAATACAAAATAACGACTAATTTAATAATCCACTGAATAAAATAGTTCATGATTGCTTTTAAACTATCAAAATGAATATACCCACATAATAAATATTTTATCATTAAATTTGAAACGGAATACAATAAACGTATGAGTTTTTAGGTAATTATATTATGTTCAAGTATTCATAGAAGAGAATAAAATTACGACCAATCTTTGCGAATCCACTGTTTATATATCAACTAATCTTTAATATTTGTTGACATCGATGGAAAATGTAATTCAACATGGCAGCTAATGTTAGTTGCGTGTTAATAAACAAACGGGATTTTCCCTAGAAAACGTTAATTTCGTTTTAAAACATGAAAAATAATAATAATAAGATTTTGTGAAAAAAAAACAACTTTGATTTCGGGTATAAATTTCTTTATCGTTCTTTTTATGAACTTAAAAAATACACAATAATGATTTATTTGAACTTTAAACAAGTTTTTTTTTTTGAAATAGGTTTTTCAAACATTTCGTGAAAACATTGCTTGCGAAAAGTCAATATCCTTACTTGTAATCAGTTAACTAAAGCCCGATATTAATACTATAATATAAGCTTGGAAATGTCACCTAACCTAAATGTCCTGTTATTCCATCTACTTACTAATTTCTATCCTACTTGTTGGTCCAACCCTCACCCCCCACGGGTATACTACACCACCGGTATCTTCCCCCGTTAGCCGTCCCGTGGCCCTTTGGATCTAATAGTCCCCAGAGTTGGCGAAAGCTCCAGCGGTGGTGAGTATCCCCCTTTCCGCCATCTGGGGAGGCGCCCTATCGGAGATTGCACTCCAACTACTTCTAGCTGATTACATTACCTATTTGGACCTAAAACTACTTTAACTATCAGTAATTAATAATTATTAACATTATGAACAGTGGTATGGCCATCATGTACCCGTTAGCTAGTCGATAAAAAAATCCAACCCACAATCAAGTCACACTAACCGAGCGGCTGCCATCTGATGGTGAAGATAATACCAAATTATGCTGAGAGGGTATCATATGGTCAACAAAACAAACCCTACGGTGGCTAATCTCAGCTTCTTAGACCGGAGCCACTACTTTTTCCTTCAAGTAATGTCTTATTAATGTTGTCTTCATGAGGAAAAATTACAGACACAGTGCCTAGCAGAATATTTGAAAACACTAGGGGTTGAACCCTGGATCTCTGGAACTAGTCGGTTACTCTTCAGAAATACGATGCTTGAAGCAGTAACCTTAAAATCTAAATTGTTCAATTTAAAATGAACTTAAATTTTGTTGACGAATAGGTCAGGTATCAAACTAATCCCTGTTTATAGAGGTTAATTTCCTTTATCTATAATCACTTTCTAGTTTCTATTATCACTTTAAGTTTTCCATAGTATATTTACGCTTATGGGGTCATACTACTCAACTATAATCCTCAAGTTTAGTTGTTCATATAATTAAGAATGTGGGGAGTGCCAGGCCTCCACCGTGGTTTGGATTCCGCGTTAAACTGTAGGTCCTCCATTTCATCTCACAATCACCCTACCATTACACATTAGCGTAAGTGCGTATAACCCAGAACGGGTAGTAAGACGTGGTGCTAATAATAATATCATTAAGCACGTTGAAAAAGCATTACCTACGTATTTTATTCTTTGTTCTTTGACACTGACGGGGATGTAGATATTGGTTCGAGCCTCATCTGGCAACTTTCCCTAAATGGGCTTCAAAGACCTTTCACGCACATGCGTATATACTTACTCTAATCATAGCTACTTCATTTTTAATAATATGAATGTAAACAATAAGATATTTCATTCTGGTGTAGCACCTGGAAAAAAAAAATTGTCTTTAAAAATGATTACCAAAATAGCTGTTATGCATTTTTATCATCACTTTTTAGTTACTTTTTGAGTTAAACGTTTATAAAATATATATGATAAAGGTGAAATTTAGAGGAACTGTTCCCTCATTTACGAGGAAGGCAGAATGGGAAATAACATAGGAGAAAACACCCTCAATATACCCGACCGGGGTTCAAACCGCGATATATGACAAACACCAGCAATACAATTTAACACGATGATAACGCGATAAACTTTCAACCTTCAGTTAGTAGATAATACGACCTTTATTTTTTTAATGAGTTATTAAAAGATTTGTGACTAGCTTCGGTGGCCGCATGGTCTAACGCACTACTCTCGCAGTAGACTAGACTGATGATGACGGGGAGATCGAGGTTCGAATCTCGGTCGGGTTTAATGAGGCTGGCCTATCTAAAATGGTTTTAAACTATCCCACCACGCAAATACGGGTACACTTCCTATAAATATAGCCTTCCTCGTTACTAATACTATAATATTAATTAGTACATAAGCGTATAGCCTGAATGGGTATTAAGAAGCGGTACTAAAATAACAGCTTTGTATTGGACTTTAAACAAAGTGCGTTAGCTCAGTGATAACCTATTTATTGTGTATAATTTTTATTTAACAAACTATACATATTTGTAGGTATTCAGTATTTATTGTGTACATTTATGTTTGTGGTAACTAGTTATATTATGTAGCAGCGGTAATTTGAAAGTAGCAGCAACCATTACACGTTGGTGCTGAAGTTGAGGGGAGGGGAAGGGAAGGGAATGGCTTTGTAAACATTTCCGTGGAGGGTGGGATGGTTAGGGCCAAAGCTAACGAAATTATAATGGGTTTGGAGTCGTAACGCCTCGTCGTTAACACTTAAATGATGTTGCTACAAATAAATAAACCAACCCCCACTACGCTGGTGATTTCAAATGGCGCAGTAGAGTGGGTTTTTTTTCAAACGAATTACTTTTGAATTGGTTCATTATCGAGTAAATAGTTAGTAACCTCATGATAACAATAGAATTCTGTGGGACCAAAATGTTTAAAAGTGGATTTTTATAACAAGTTAATAATTTTACCTTTAGTGTAAATATAGTACACGTTTATACATATTAAATAAATATTAACATCCTTGTTTTTAATTGGTTAGGATTTATAGGTCAGATTCGTGAACATAGTTAAACATTTACAACTACGTTCACTTTTAAAAAAAATACATTTGTGGTGATTTACGATCACAATTATTAATTAATTTTTTTCTACTTTTGGTTTGCTGCGAAGGCTGTATTAAAATCATACTCTGCCGATACTGAAAAAGGTTTTCATATCCAAGTGCGTGCGCTTGTTATGGATATTTCTCAATTTTTTTAAATGAAATTAGTGAATTTGAAGATATTTTGCTAAACGGGTCGCATCCTAGCTTGTCACATTAAATCATTCCAAGCACTCACAATTTCACGCCAATGTTTGAAATAGAAAGAGAGGAAATAAAATGTGTAGTCTACTCTGCAAGACCTCTTGTTTACCTGTTGATAATACTACCCTCTTCCACTGACGAATATACACACTCACTCTCCTATTTGTTCTTGGGCGGCAAAATACATGTTTTTCATATTTATTTTTTCTTATTTTGAATAGACATATGCTTCCACATATCTTTTAATCAATATTTTGGCAGTAGTGTACCTACAGATAATTTTAGCTAGTAAAATATAATTGATAGCATAAGTTTTAGAAGATTAAATAAGCACGTTTACAAAAAAAGACTTCAAAATGAAATAAAATATTTTGTGACAATATAAGACTGGTTTTAGATTTATTTAAGAAGTTTTATTTTTAGTTTCAATGTTATATCTTTAAAACCTTTCAAATAAAATGTAAATAAATTAACATATTATTAGCTCATTTCTTGAATAACATTACGTCACAAGTAGAAAACGCCCTAATATACGCTGAATAGTGAGTGATTAGACGCATTGAAAGCGTTCAGAAATAAAAGCGTTATTTAAAATATTGCTTGTTATTCCAAAATAGATTTCATTCCAAAATAAATGTTAAATGTTTGTTTCAAACCCCACAACACAAGTTTTATCATTAAAAAAACCAGTGTGGAAAAGTAGAATGCCCAAGTTCTGAGATAAATGTAAATACAATCACGGAACCCTAAACACTATCGAATCTTAAGTGTATTGAAGGTTACTTTCTATAAATTCATCTTACTCATCTAGATCGTTAAAATGAGATAGTTCCTTAAATAAATGTTTAATTAAACCCTTAAGCATTCATTTATCGATAAAATACATTATTTAATTAGGTTATAGTTGCAAAATTACTATTATTATATTTAATGTTTTAAACATAGTTTCTGAAGCTCATACGATGAATATAATCAGACCTTGGGTTAATAAACTCTATAAAATCTATTTAAATAGATTTTGTCCTGCGGCTTAAATTTGCAAAACGTTAAATTTAATCATACAATACTGGATACTTTAAATTCCTTCCATCTTTTATATAAGGAGTGACTCGCTGGTGTGTAAATAATAATATTATTATATTATGTGATGTATATACAAGTAGTTTATTAGGTATACTAAAGTTCTAAACCAGTAACCAACTTAATCTGTGGAGTTTGGAACTTGAAAGTTCGTTGTCGCACTTACTAAAGAATGTCACCTATACCTATGTTGAGCTAGTTCTATCCAGTCCACCCCATCACACCTTATCTCTTTAAGATTCATTCTTCCCATCTGCGTCTAGTCTAGGTCTTCCCAAGGGTCTCTTCCCACTGGGTTTGCCAGTCAATACCCTGAACAAGGTTCTAGATTCTCCCACTAATGCTGCATGTCCTGTCCACCGCAATCTACGAGAGTTAAGGTATTAAATATATATAAATATTAAAATTTGATTTTTTTAATTAATTTATATTATTCTTTGTTATAATGCTTAGTGGTTATATATTAATTTTTATATTTTATGAAGGTTAGCTTTTAGAATACGTGTACACTCCTTAGTTACATTACATTTTGGAATAACTTATGTATTATATATACATATATATAATTGTTAACAATAGATAATCTTGTATTGGTGATATTAATTGAAAAATATTTGTTTATAATAAAAGCATTTGAGTTTTCAAATTTATGATATTAAATTTATGCTTTCATCTCTCTCGTATATTTTAAAAATTATTCCTTTCGATAACACTTGTTTTATTTCTTGTGGTCTCAGTAGAATTAATTCACTTGTTGACACTACAAACAAAAACAACACATTTTAAATAAATGTTCAAGTTCAACATATTATGGCCAGAAGTAATAAATAAAAAGTATTGTTATATATTTTTCTAGAGTGTATTTAAAATATATCCTTAAAAAAATATATATTTGCTAGATCTACTTGTTTGCCAATTTGTTAACAAATTTTTATATACATACTATACAGCCTTTAGATTTACTAAATGCCTTAACCATATTTTTAATGCACCTTATGTTGAGTGACAGGTCCTGCTCCACCAAACAGCTCCTCTAAATAAACTCATCAAAAGTTAACCCCTTTTTCCTCTCCTCTCTTACATACCACAAATTCTTGTTCCAAACAAACTCGTTAGACATATTCTGTTCTGTTCAAGCCTTGAAACGTTCACGGCTGATGCGATATTCTCACTTCTTTCACTGAATGGCTTCGGAAAGAAGGAAGGTAAATTAAAAATATATTTATACAGAGGGAAGCTGCATAAGAAACAACTTAAAAAGAGTATTCTCTCCTATGCCACTGCTTGATGAATATCCATTCGTTTTACGCCATGTCCTCAGTTCAAACAACACACACAAACAAACAGGTAAACGATAAAACATGATCATTAGCAAACGCGACGTATCACTTCTCAATATTTGTTATTCACTGTATCATGGTTTGGTATAAACATATTGGACCCGAACAATCATTTAAAATTTAAAAAATATGCTACCGAGATAGTAATATAATTGAATCGTAGATTTTGTTTCGATGGATTCATTTTATACATGTTTAAATTATTAGTTCCTACTACAATTATAATATTTATATATAATATGTAATGATTTGATTTTTTTTTTATTTCTGTTACAACAAAATCAAACTGATCCCAGATTTGTTCTTTCATTTGTTTGTTTGATAACAGATGAAATGAAATGATAAACAATTGATTAAAATATTCATTTTATGCATAATTGAATTGTAGTACATTATATCACTACATGTAGAACACATTAACAATCCCTAAAACCAAAATTGAGATACTTAATTTGACTTGAACATAAAAGTTGATCAATATTCTTTGGCCAAGTCTGTGTATTAAACCACACACATTTCATTACTCTGGTTTTAATTCTATTTTATTTACTTTTTTTAATGTCTTAAATAAAATTGTGGACAATTTAATCATAATTTTATTAAATATAATACTAATCTAATGTTGTTTAATTCTTCTACTATTTCAAGGAATCATCCTTGAGACCTTTAAACGAGTAGGTTTATGCCTAATTTACCAAAAACGTTAAAGAGTTCTGCCATACTGGATTTTCGATTGATTTATTTGTTATAGTTTATATGACCTTAATATGATTTTTAAATTGAAAAACTATATGAACGTAAAAGTGAGTATGTGCGTTGAAATTATAATATATTTTTTTTTACAATCATATATTTTGCCATTGGAAAGAACCATGACCATACATGTATTGAAATATTAAACTATATAGTGAATCATTCAAGATCGAAGAAAATAATATGTTTGGTCAATTGATTTTATATTCTGTATAAATAAACAGAGCTGATTAAAGTTTGAAAGCAATGGGAAATAAATCATTCTGTTAACAAAAGAGTTTGTTTATACGTTGTGATATTCCTTTTGAATACAAATTGTATTTGTATGAATTACACTTGGATGGCATCTGATTGAAACTAGAAAAGGATTAAAATTAAATGTTTATAATATGAGTTATGTTTATCGTTATGCTTTTCGATTAAGCTTCTATACATACATTAAAATAATAATTAAAATATGGAATAAATTTGTGATCTGTTGATATATAGAATTCTTCTTTTACTAACAATTTCAAGGCTACCTGCTTTGGTGACCGGGTAGTCTAACGCACTAATCTCGCAGTAGCCTAAACAGCCAATGACGGGGAAATAGAGGTTCGAAACTCAGTTGGGTGTACTGAGGGTGGTTTTTGTCAATACTGTTTTCCACTATCTCTTCACGCAAATCTGGGTAAACTTCATATAAATATAACCATCCTTATCCCTGAAACCATCCGAGTAATTATTACATAAACGTAAAACCCGAACGGGTAGTAAGACGCGGTGCTAAATAACAATAACAACAACTAGTACATAAGCGTATTGCCCAAACGGGTAGTGAGACGTGGGGCTCAAAACGACTTATATAAAATAGCATTTATAAAGATGTAAAATATTCTTAATGTTGACCTATATGTTTAGTCTCTTATATAAATTGTGCTGTAGTTCGATTTTTGTGCGACAAGTATGTTTGTGAGTGATGTGAAAATGATTATCTCTTACTCGGGAGAACTATATTTGAACCCAAATTATTGAAAAATGTGATTTTCAAACAATTTGTAAACGCTTTACAGTAAACAAATCTGGAATATGTGTAGTTTGTTATCAATATTATGTAGCTAATAGTATTGTTGATTAAATACTTTTATCAACAATATTTTTATGAAACTCAACATACTAACATATATTCATTACTTATTAATAAATTTGTATAATATAAATAAAACGAACTCTTGAATTAAAATATTTCAAAATTTTTTAACAAATGAATATATTATTATTTACTTTGTTCTATTTATGTATTATTGTATACAAATTTAAATACTTAAGTGTTTTACAAGAGTCCGACACCTTAGCTCAGTCAGTAGCCTAGTTAGTTGAAGGTCCTAGGTTTGATTCCTGGCATGGCTGAAAATGTATCATTGATGAAAATATGGATTAATCTTTCACATTGATAAGTTGATGGTTTGAGGACTGGATGTTGTGCCTGTCCTAGTGTTAAGATAGCTTACAGACATATGAAGCTATGACAGGCCTAGCCAACTGGTAGTAGTTTGAATAAAAAAAACTGACCCAGGCTACAGGCTGGAAACATTTAATTAATGGATGTAAAAATTAGTGTTTTATAATAATAACATATATTATATTTAATATTAAGATAACCTATATTGGTGGGACCACAGACTTAATTTCAAGCTCATCTGGTATGGCGAAACGATGATAAGAATGTGAGGGTTTGAATCTTAAACATATGTTTTTTCTTCGTCGGTTTTCCCACTTTCTCTCCAAGCAAATTAACTTACATTCCATCTCAATTATAACTTCCTCGTAATTAGTTCATAAATATTATTAAAAATGTGGACATCCTGATAATATTCGACGCCAAAAAGATAATGGTTGTTTATATTAATTATGCGCTAACATATCAAACGAGACCTACATTTGAGCTCTCAATATGTGTAGCCTATTTGTCGCACGACCAAATACAACACATGATGAAACAAGTGTGTACGTATATCCTGAATTAATAATCTAATCTATGAATCACTTGCCTGTCCAGAATATTGCTACGAAGATCTATCCCATTAAATGTATGATGATGATGATAATGATGATTCAAGCTTCAACGGACTCACTACAATCCGGGGGTCGTATAATTGGATTAAAAGGAGATCCCTTCTATTTCAAACATCGCTGAGTAATTGCCTAACAAGAACGAAATTGCAAGAAATTAAAATGTATTCCATATAAATTTTAGCTGACATTATATATTATTCTGTAAATAATTAAATTTCCTAGAACATATAGCTAAAGTAGAGCTCAGTGTTCTTTGGGTAAAGGGCTTGCCTCACGACTCAACGTTTGAGGGTTCATGACCAACCGAGGTCAACGGATCTTTCTTGAGTGATATAATTCCATATCTAAGCAAAATGCAGGTAACGTCGACCAATATTAAGATATGATGAGAAAATAAATAATCAATAGTACACCTCCCTATCAACATTTCAACCTCATAAACTAATAAAATATTCTATATACCATCAGATTTTCAGATTTAAAGTAATTTGTTAAACAAACATGCGTATCACATAAATTGAATTCCGTAATTTTATTAAATTTAGTATGTAAGTAAAGCATTACACCAAAATTTACTTTTCTTCTGTATTTTAGTAGACCCCTCTGTTCGGGCTATACGCCTACATTAATCACACTAATGGTATTGGTTGAAGGAAGGTAAAGTATGTGTTATACGTTCAATTATATGATTACCGATGCACGCAACACCATTATTGTAATGTGCTTTGGTGACATTTCTTTTGTATTAGAACATCACTTCAAATGTATTCTGCGCGTACTTTTTTTTTTTCTAGGTATAATTTGAGTAACGAATATAATGTAAAATTTCAGAATAAGAATAAATTTTAATTGAATTTTTTCAACCATTTATGAAAGATTAAATTTTAATCAAATAAACTTAATTATTTAAAAATATGTACATGTATTTTTTTTTTTATAGTTATTTTGTGGTAAATGTGATTACCATGTATTTATATTATTATTAGGTTTTCTCGAAAATGACAATGTTAAAAATAAGAGAATAATTCGATTAATGTGTACATTAGCTGACTGAAATTATGTTACCTTTCTTTATAAACCAAACAACCTAAATGAAAAAGTAAGTCAAATGAGAAATAATTGAAAATTTTAAAATAACGAGGAGAAGACAAAAAAAAATTGTTTAAATTGAATCATAGAAAATATGTATTTTAAATCTTACATAAAGAAGTAATCTTCATTAATTCAAACAAAACCAAAAACATTAATTTTAAAGTGTGTGTACCTCTATAAGGGTAAGAATTAAAAAAAAACTAAAGTTGAACCTTTTTTAGTGCCAGCGTTTTGTTGTTGGGGTGTCTTGAGATTTATGTGCGTACAAAGTAGGAGAACATACAGTGAAGTAAGAGGGTTGAGTCGGTAAAATGTTTTTTTTTTCGGAAAGAAGGAGGTAAGGTAGGTCTAGGTTTCCAAAGACAAAGAGGTGGGCGGGCGTAAAATACTCTTAGAGATTTGAGTGGTTTTTTTTCTAACATGGGAACGGGAGGTTGAAGATGAAAATGGTTTTTTTTACTAGGGCCATATTATATTTTCCTAATGATTTAACTGTGTTTATAGACTAGCTAGAATTTGATGCAACGTCTAGCTATACGAGTATAGTATTAGTTATACGCTTTAAGTACTAAGTACTGGACTATGAATTGTGAAGGTTGAATTAGAGGAAGTGAACCCGCATTTGCGTGGAGGGAGAGTGGAAAGCCATTTAGGAAACACCACCCCCAGTTAACCCAACCGAGATTCGAAACTCGATCTCCCCGTCCTCAGAAGTCGAGCTCAACACGACTAGCGCGTTAGCCAACTACGCCACCGAGGCGGGTATATGTACTAATTATTATGCTAATAATTTTAAGGATAAAGACGTTTATATGTATAGAATGTGTACCCGTAGCTACGTGGAGGGAGAGTGGAAAAATATTTTGGGAAACTGGCCCTTAATACACCCCCTCTAGAACCACGTCATCGACAGTATAGTCAAATGGGAGAGTAGCTCCTTAGACCATGTTGTCACCGAAGCGGGCTATTTTATAAGTGTTGATATATCAATCAAAATTGACAGATTCAGATCACACGACTTGACCTATGAGAACATGAAAGTAGATCTATTATGTCTTATAGGTGTCAAATGAGGTAATTCCATTATAAAATTGGGCTGTACCAGGGCTCCTTGCTAGACTAGTGATCACACATTAAAATCACTCAGAATCAGAAACGGACACAGAAAATACTGTAAGATATTCTAACAACCAGATAAGAGAATTGCGTTTTTTTAATTAAGACGATCTACGCTTTAATTTTTCAACATTGACGCCTCTTTTTACTGACTAGCCAAATAAGGTCCAATTTGTTTAAAGCTATGTTGGTTCTAATTAACAAATGTTTAAGGAAGCAACATATAGAAGATGCTCTTTGCCTAACAAGATTAACACTACATCTACCCTGAAGAATTTCAGTCTTTACTTGAATGATTATACTATGGCCGTAAATAATAAGCGACATAGTAGAGACGACCAAGGTAATCTTGTTACCTTTCAGGGTAAATGAAGGGTGTACTACATGATAGATATATGTTATGATTATGCACTGAGGATGGAAAACAAAAGAATACCAATGAAAATGATGGAGATGAAATATATAGGCAAAATACTCCAAGGGACGAGCAGATGACACGAAGTGTGCGAATGAGAGAAGGAGAATGGAAGCGATTAAAGGAGGGAACATGGTGGAAGGCTTGATGAAAATTGAGGTATTTTACTAAGCTGACTTGGCCACATGTTGGAAAATAAATGATGATGATGATTCCATTTCTCCTTGAAAGGTACCAACCAGTCTTAACATCACTGCATGAACTATATTGTACTATCACAAGACTATATCACAGTAGGTAGATTCTCTTGCGACCTTTAAAGGTATATGGAGGTTACATAAGCTGCTAAAAACAAATCAACCTCCTAAAAATTAAACGACTAAATTAAGATTAAAAATAAATTAGTGACTGGAAACTTCACGTCGTGTCTAGATGTTTCTAATCTTATAATTCAATTTGAGGGAAACACAGACAACGCAGAACATTGTTTTGTACACTCATCCCACACACCCATTAGAGTATGTTGTTATCAACAATAATAATTTTGATTGTTGTTTCGGGGTCTGTTTGTTGAAGAAGGGTCGAAAGGGTTCAGGGAGGGGAGGGTTTATTGAAGTATGATTGAGGCCTGGGTATGGTATGTTGTTCCCTCTGGCTTTCTACTCTTAGATTTATGTGTTGGCGGACAGCAGTGGACATATTGAACATCTCTCCCTCTACTCCCTTCACCTATCAACGCCCAATCTCTCTCTCTCTCCCTCTCTCTGACCTGGGTTCTCCCCTTTCACCCTTTTCCCTTTAGGAAACCCTTCATTCTGTAACCCATTACAACCCCTCATACCACCGCGGACAGCGTGGCCCGACAGGTACACAGTTTAATTGAGGACTTGAGTGAAACAAGGTGATAACTCGCTAAAAACAATTCACATTGAAGGAATTATTGAGGGAGCGTTCACTCCTCTAATGTATGGGAAAGTATTGTTATGGATAATTGATGTACCATCTAGTTATTAAATCATTGATCTTTTTTTTGTATATATATTTTATTGGATGGTGATATTAAACAATTTTTTTAAAACCACGTCTTAATATCCGTTCGGGCTATATGGTTATACTAATTACGCTAGTGGTTTTAAGGACGAGGAAGGTTATATTTATAGGAATTGTACCTGTATTTGCGTTGAGGGATTGTGGAAAACCATTTTGGACCCCCACCCGCCCTTAGTAGACCCGGCCAAGATCCAAAACTTGATATTTCCATCATTGGAAGTCTAGTCTACTGTGGGAGTAGCACCTTAAATCTAAACAATTAATATAAGAAAAGTAACGAACCACTTAAAAAAAATTACTCTCACCAGTGGGCAAAGAAATTAGACTCACTTAGTCTGGTGTAACGGTGACAGGTAGCAAGGGGTGTGAAAATGTTATTTTTAATAATTGGTTTCCCATTCTACTTCAGGGAAATATAAGTGCATTTATTTTAAATTATATCTAAGTACCCATTAGAAATATAGGGGTCATGATAAAATTTGACGAGTTCAGTGTCGGGGTGAGAAGTGTTACCAGGGTAAGCATAGCTCGCTAAAGGTTTAGCTGTGGTATTTTCTTCCCAAGCTTATCCCCATTTGATGAATCATATGTAGGTTCTACTTTACATACCTTATCTAAGAAGGTATGCTTATTAGTACTGAGAAATTTGGGCCTCTAATGAGGGATTAGAAAAATTACAAACCTCTTTTAATGGCTCAACGGTCTAAGGTGCCACGCTCGTTTTGTACTGAACTGCTGATGACGGGGTGATTGGTCGGGTCTACTGAGGGTTTATTTACTAAGTGGTTCCCCAATATCTATCTAAGTAAATGCAGGTATATTACCTCTAAAATTCATCCTTCCTCTTCTATACCTCATTATAGTAATTATCATAAATGTGTATAGCATGAATGGGTATTAAGAAGTGGTGATACAAATAGAACCACAAGAAGTACGCTCTGCTATTAATAATAATAATAATATAATTATTACGTTTTCTGTCTTACAATAGGTTGATTGCTTTTTTCAGTGAACTTTGACCACCAACCAATGCACCCTGTCTTCTGTCTCCTCTTTCAGCTCCCAGAATTTCCTTCTTTCCTTCAAGTCATCCAAAATTTTAATCCTCCTTCTTCCTAAGCTTCTCTTTCCCTCAACCATACCTTCCATGATGTCGTGCAGAAGACAGTGCCTCTTAAAGATTTGTCCGATACAGTTTCCTTTGTACAGAAGAATCCCATCCAAAATGTTCCTCTTCTCACCCGTTCGTTTAGGACCTCTTCATTTGTCACCCTGTCTGTCCATTTGATCTTCTCAAGTCTTCTCCCGCACAACATTTCAAATCTCTCCAAGTATTTATTTTTCATCTCTCTATGTGTCCAAGTTTCTGCTCCAAATTTAGCATTTAATCAAATTCCTCCTCATTTTAAGATTTAGAAGATACATTTTAAGTAACCATGGTATTTGATCTTGAATTTAGTTAAACTAAGATATAAATCTAAATCATAACAACAAAACATTGGGAAGTAGGTGTGGTATTAGGGGAACCAATATTACTAAGCGTTGTCGCTGTTTCCTCCATTTTAGAACAGATATTAAAACATGTAAACATAACGTGAAGAATCCAATCGCTTATATTTTTTTTTAATTATTTTACTCGTTTAATTTTTAGGATGTATCTATCTTCTTATCAGATTATGTACCCTTAGTATAGCTTGAAAGGTATTGACAGTTTTTACCCCACTTTTTTCCAGTATGGTCTAGATTTTTTTGAATGGAATTCATATTGTATGCTGTTAAGGTGAGGTTGAAGGGAGCGCGAGTAATTTTACAGTTTTGATAGCATTATATTTGTTTGGCCGAAATACATCAAATATTTCTCCAGTAGCAACATAGAGTTATGTTTTCTGCACATGCTGATATCAACAGATCTTGAATATCTGTCAAGGGTGTCCTGGAATTTTGTCAAAACATTTTAAATAAAGAGAAGTGTTTGGCCAAAATAAATAAAACATTTCTCCAGTAGCAACATAGAGTTTAGTTTTCTGCACATTCCAATATCAACATATCTTGAACATCTGTCAAGGGTGTCCTGGAAATTTGTCAAAACTTTTTCTCTTTATTTAAAAAGTTTTGACAAAATTTCAGGACACCCTTAACAGATATTCAAGATATGTTGATACAAGTATGTGCAGAAAACTAAACTCTATGTTGCTAATGGAGAAATATTTTATTTATTTTGGCAAAAAAAATAATTAATTCTATAAAAACCCTAAAAATACTTGCGATCCCTTTGGCCACACCTTAAGGCCAGACCAGTAACTTGCTAAGGGCAAAGTAGAATACACTCCATTAAATCAGAATGGTGACCGGCCTCGTGTTGTAGTGGTCAGTCAACCTAGGGGTCCTGGGTTGTACTCTCGGCTGGTACCTTGGGTATTTTTCCCGAAAGAGGAATTACCCCTTCGATCACCAGGGACTAGTTAATCAAGCTCAAATTAGGTTTAAGTTGTTCCAAGCCTTCATACTCACTATCACCATCATCTCATATCATCTGGACATGGACATATCCTCGACGGAAAAGATTTATGATTAGCATATTCGAGAGTTCCCTGGGCAACAGTACATTAGTACTTGCTAATCTTTCCAGTACTGAGCTACGAGTGACGTAGCCCAGACATGCAGTATTACGTTATGCCCTGAAATATAGCAAGTTTATCTTTGTAGCTGTCCGACACCTTAGCTCCATCGGTAGTGTGTCTATCTTCTAAGCTAAGGGTACCTGGTTCGATACCTCACATGGCTGAAAAATATATCATTGGTGTGAATGTGGGATTACCCTTTCGTATTGATGAATTAAATGCCGGGGGTTGGATGTTGAGTTTATATTAGATTTAAGCTAGTTTTTAAGTCGTGTGCTGATATAACATATCAGTTCATAAAGTGCACGTTATATTCCTAAAATAAATGCTGAAAATAAAAACTTTGGTCGTTTTCACTATGATGTGATTTATTTATAAGATAATGAAATAGGGATTCTGTCAAGGTGAGACCGATAGTTTTCAGGGTAAGTGGAGTATTCTAAGCATCCATATTATGTCTCTGCTATAAAATTAATGTTAATTAGAACGAACATAAATTTCGGCTATTCGAACCGTATTTTATTGGTCAAGTAAAAGAGGAGCCAGTGCTGTAAACTTAAAACATAGTGCATATTGATTTTAAAATACGTCATTTTCTTATTTGAGAGCTGTAATAACCAAATATGTATATATGTGAGTAATTTATTATTGATTTAGGTGTTTTTTAAAAGTTTAAAATAAAGTAAAGTGTAGGATGTTATATTTATGGGTCTGGAAAATGCATACTAGCCCACCCATTTCCTATACATATATACACACCAGTTTGAAAAAAAAAATAGTATAAGCTGCACGGGTAGTAAGATGCAGTGCTAATAAAAACCTAATTATTGACTAGTTTTTAGTTTTTAGACTTACTGAGTAAGTCTACAGGGGTAAATTTCCCACAAAGGTTTAAAAAATCGTCTGGGGTATATTTATGTGTGAATATCTAGTTTTTAAAGCCTTTTTTGGTAAACTTGTGTGTGTGTGTGTGTGTGTGTGTGTGTAAGGTTTCATGTCCCCTCTATGAATTAGCATCCAGATAATTGTGTACTATGTCGGTACTACATTTAAATCAGTTTTAGATTATACTCCTGATATAATAAGTGGAATGAGAAAATGCACGTAGGATACCCTTAAAAAATAATTCAAACTCAAATTTTCGCCTAGACATTTTACAGTTATAGCTACCAGATCCACATGAACCGTTTTCAAATTGAAAGCTTCAATTCAGTAACTAAATAAACTCAAGCGCAGGATTGGGGGTGGGTGAGTGGTTCGGGAAAGCATTCATTGCACATATGCGCCGTACGCTAAGCTCTCTTGAATAGCAGTGAATCCATACCAGCCGCATTTTGGCAGTGACTGTTGATTTGTCATTAACAATAGCAAATATATTATTGATGAAGATTTAACGCCGCTCAGATTAGGTGTTTTTAAGTTTTTGACGAGCAATTGTGTTAAAATCAAGATAATCTTATTAACGGGAATATAGTGTTGAAATAAGTGTGGTCAAAAAATACATTTTCTTAAATAAATAATGTTCTAACTAATTTATATTAGCACCACATCTTACTACCCGTTCGGATTATACGCTTTAAGTACTAATTACGCTAATGGATTAGAAATTGGGAATGTAGAATTATAGGAAGTGAACCCGCATTTGCGTTGAAGGAGAGTAGAAAACCATTTAGGAAAAACCGCCCCCAGTTCAACCGACCGAGATTCGAACCTCGATCTCCCCGTCCTCAGAAGTCGAGCTCAACACGACTAGCGCGTTAGCCTACTACGCCACCGAGGCGGATTTGTTCTAACTGTCCCAGTTTTTTTTGTGTGTCGAGAAAATAAAGCTATTTTGTTTAACCAAATACCATATTAGATAGACATGATTTTTAATTTAATTGTTTGTACATATTTAAATTTATTCCTTGTTAGTAGGTAGGAATAATAATTATTTCATAATCTGTATTGAATTAATAATATTGGCTTTGGAACATGTTAAAAAATAAGATTACAACATACTAAAGCCAGGTAAGAAGAAAGTATTAGGTATCTTTCAAATCCGAATGTGGTCACCAATCCGAATATTGGTTTGCAGTAGTTCTAAATTCTGATCATCTTTATACTTTCCTCTTAAGTTCTTGGTATATCTTACAACCAATGTCCTTCAATTGACTAGTCGATGACTTCTAGTCAGAAGGGGGAGGGGGAATCTTTTTTCGGTTCTTTAACTCACAACATGATATACCTACCTACATATCTACCTAACATACCTCAACCTACCCCAAACTATCACAACCTACCCTAACCTACCTAACATACCCTATTATAACCTACCCTGCAATAGCTTACTTTACCTTACCTTGAATTACATTAGCTTACATTACCCAATCCTACTTACATACATACCTACCCTTATTTACTAAACTCTTCCTACCTACCCACCCTAACCTACCTAACGTACCCTATACTAACCTACCCTACAATAGCTTACTTTACCTTACCTTGAATTACATTAGCTTACATTACCTAATCCTACCTACATACATACCTACCCTTATTTACTAAACCCTTCCTACCTACCTACCCTTACCTACAAACCCTACCTACCGTTACCTACTCAATATTTCCTATCTACCCTTACCTACCCAACCCAATATATCTACCTACGTACCTACCTTTACCTACCTTTACCTACCATTACCTACCTTCCATTATCAACCCTATCTACCTACCTACCTACCCTTACATTCTCAACCCTACCTACCTACCAAAGTTTACTTACCCAACCCTACCTATATACCTAACTACGTTTACCTACCCATTATTACCTACCTACTTTCCCTTATCTACCTATACCTATCTACTTACCCTTACCTACCCAATCCTACCTACTTACATACCCTTACACACCCACCCCTAACTACCCACCCACCCTTAACTACCTACCTACCTACATTTACATACCCAACCATACTCTCCTATCTACCCTTATCAACCTACTTTCCCTTACCTACCCAACCCTACCTACCTACATACATACACTTACTTACCCAAACCTTCCACCCTACCTACCTACATACATACCTACCCTTACCTACCTAACCCTACCGACCTATCAAACTACCTACCCTTACCTACTCTTACATACCCAACACTAACTACCTACCTACCCTTACTTACACAACCCTACCTACATACCTAACCTTACCTACCCAGCACTATCTACCTACCTACCCTTACTTACCTAACCCTACCTACCTACCAACTTACCCTTACCTTCCCAACTCTACCTACCTACCCTTACCTACCCAACCCTACCGACCTACCTACCCACCCACCCACCCACCTACCCACCCACCTAGCTACCTACTCCTTTCGCTTCAACAACATCCAATAACCGAGTCTTATATTTTATTTTATACTTAAAAACCTTCTTTTTTTCACACATTTTTTATAACACTTAGCTACATCTGACATGACCTACCCCTTATATTTGATCCACACACTCTACCTTCATATATTCGCCTCGTCACTCGATACACACTCATTCTTTGTATATCCTCAAACAAACAAGATTCGTTTCTTTCAAATTTTACCTGTTGGATTCCTTTTAAAATCGCAGTCCTTCAACAACCATTCATAATTGAATCTTTCCATACCAGTTTCTTCATTTACATTTTTTTGATATCTCATTCCAACTGCAAAAACATAATTCACACAACTCACACATCATTCTAATATATCATAGCAGTATTTCACGTGTCAAGATGCGGCCAACCAGCGTGTCTCTTCTTTTCTTTAACGTATTCCACAGGATTCCTATTTTCACCAACTTTGACGGAAAAATTCTTTATTACTAATTTTCAATTAAAAATTTAGTAAGTATAACGTTTCATTGATTCTCAATGACCTGTCACTCTTTACAGATAAAATCAATGTCTGATAATATATATAATATATAAAAGTTACATAGTTTAAATTTCTACTAAACCCACATCGGTGGGTGGAGGCGTATCTAGTCTGGTTTCCCAGTGACGAGAAATTGGGATTAGAATCTTGGACGGGTGTACTAAGGTAGGTTTTAAACCTAACTATTTTCCACGTGCCTCCACGCAAATTCCGATACATTCATGTTTTATTTAAAAATGTACATACCTTATTTCTTTCTCGTTTGTGGGATTAAGTGGATACTCCTTTTGTAAGAGTGCAAATTAAAAAACAATTGTTATATAAACTTATCTTCCTATATCAATTATATTTTTAAATAGGCTCTAGTGAGGATATTTATGATCAGTTTTATAAATAAATTGTTCCTACCTTGTGCACCCAAGCTTAAAAAACAAATAGGGTCTTGTTTTCACCAATGGTATCAATAAACGTAAAGCACACAAATTAAGTTACCAACTGTAAATTGTAAATATTATAAGAAAAAAGTATTCTATCACCATTTGCATATTAAAATAGGAAAATAACTGTCTTTAAATATAAATATGATAATTATGTAAATTTAATGATTTATTTGAAGATCTTTTTTTGATTATAGGGTGTGATTAAATTAAATTAAATTACTGCAATAAACAAACCTATCTAAAAAGTTCTAATAGTAAACTAAATTAATTAAATAATTTTCATAAATTAATAAATTACGTGCCTGATCTATAGGGTTATATGTATATAACCAATCGAGAATAATAGAATTTTCCCTTTTACTATTTTAGTAGAAAACTACTTCCTTTGTTATCAAAACCTCTAGTGCTGCATACACTTTAATATAGAAACTTAAATACTGAAATAAGCTAACATATTCAGACCTTTTACATTGAGTCAGATATCACTCATTTTATAAGGAAATAAAAAGTCAAATTTACTTTAAAAATTAAGTTCTCTAAAAATAAATTATTTCAGAATGCTGAAAACAAATGTAACATTCCATAATTGAGCATAAGGATGATATATTATTAAGGTTTATGTATTACAATTTTTTTTAAATAGCTCGTAAAAGGCGAAATTGGTCTGTAGGCCTAATCTTGGCTCGCACTCGCTGTTTAATATTGATCGCTTACAATGAAGTATCTATTTCATGGTAATGCGGTATACATTATTATTTACTATCGTTTCTATCCATAGCCATTACATTAATTAGGTAAAAGACATTTATAGACCGGTGACATTGGGTGTACGCTAGCGTCATATACTCTTTCCGGTGTCCCAGGTTTGATTTTCTAATAATAAAGAAGATATATAAATTAAGCTCACGTTAAGCTCTGTAGTTTTTGTATTAAAAAAAACACAAAAAAAATCAATATTTGAGCAAAATTAAATAAAATATTTTATTAGATAACTTTATTTTAATTTTCTAAATGTGTGTATCTTAACAGTTATTGGATATTCGTCACGATAATGGTGGAATATGAGTAGAAATAATTTTAAAAAGGAAGACTAATCCTAATCAAATGTCGCGTTGCTTATGACAAATATTCAAAAAATTATTAACTTTACTGTGTTTGTAAAATATTATTAAATATATCTACTAAATACATTTTTCAGTTGTTTTTGGTTTAAAATATTTTCGTTTGCTAAAAAAAACTGCCAAGTTACGGATGTAAAATCACGCTTCCTTCAATCTCGCCTTAAGCTTTGTGGGGGACCAGTACCCCAATACACATATTCTCGTGCTATTTCAATATAATTCTTATCCACTTTCTTAAACTTCACAATGCACATCTTGTTTCCTTTGTTCAGATACTCAAATCAAATAACAGTCTTTGCTATTACCAGGTGGGCAGATGGTCCGCAAAGGAAAAGGCGTCTTGTCCTTTCTGGTTTGTTGGTACTAGTGAGGTCAAGGATCGAATCCTGGTATAAATTGATGATGAGTTTTATTTTATCTTAAAGTGAATTCCTAATATCCTTTCTACGTAAATACAAGTACACGTTTTCTAAATTTTCAATTTGTCATGCTAGACCCCTTAGTGTAAATATTCTGAGACGGGTAAGACACAACATATTTCCAATAAATTTGCAGTACCTTTATTTATTTCCTCGTATAGTCTCACTGCGCTTTTGGGCTATTCAGATATGCAGGTTAGTTCAGATTTCCAGGTAAAGAATTATACAAGTTGTAGGAGGGTGTCAAGATAAATGTATCCACGTTTTGAACTTGGTGTCAGCGACGCCAAATGGTGGAACTAAGAGTCGTCAAAGTGGGTGCTGTGTGCACCTTTGGGTTAGGCAACTCTTCAATCTCTGGTAAATAACAAGTGGAGTGCAATGCCGCTCTGGTATGATGGCGCCATTGCTTGAGTCGTATGAAGGATTGGTGGAGATGACTGTGTTGGTTTGCGCTGCGTGCTGCCTACCCCTCAGGCGCACAAGCTTTGAAGTCTCGCAGCGCCGCCATCTGGTGTCACCAACCCCAAGTTCAATACAAGGAAATACTTATTGTCTTATAACCCTTTACAACCTTGTATAATTTTTACCTGGGTATCTTAATAACACTGTGGATTAATTACGCAAATTAACAGGGAATTCATTATGCCTGAACAGGTAGTAAGAACTGGTGTCTTGCCCCCCACTAGCCCCTCTACCCAATCAATAAATATGAAGGATTTACAGATTTATTGAACAAATATTTGACTGTGGGGAGAAGAGAGAAACCATAAAAAAAAAGTTAATCCATACCATTTGGGGTTAAAGCCCCGATAACCAAATCACCGGATACCCGATATAAATTATGTTGACATTTATACCACCTACCTACTGAAACCGGTATGGTAAAGTATTAAAAGATTATATTGAAATGTATTCAAATATACATTTTCACACACATACTATCTTATTTTAATTATTGTTTTTTCTTAACCACATTCGCACAACTTCATATTGATAACTTGAACAATATAATTTAAGAGAACATGAAAATAAATAAAGATATTCTAGGTTTCAAAAGTACTATTGCTTAGCTGGAAAAAATTAGAAACCAAACCGCATTGAAAAAAAATCCTAATTGTATCAGACTTTAAAATTAATTTAGGGGAACACACATAACTACGCTAATGAACACATACAATTTTAACCCTACCCAATTGTGTGTACATCTCGTACTATTTGACCGCCTAATAGACAACGTGCATATTTATACTAATAAGCTAGGATTGTGGAAGGTAGAATTTAAAGGGAGTTTAAAGCTCTTACAATTAAATGGGGTAAGTGTGGACAACAATTTAAAAGAAACAGATCTGTGAACCCAGATATTATTTTAAATCCGATCTGCCTTTAATAGGTAGCCTAGTACTATAAGAGGGTGACGAATCAGACCATGTAACCACTAAAGTATGACTAATCCCATTCTCAAAATTACGTAGCTATTTAAATTTAAATTGTATGTGGCACCACATATAGTTTCTTATTTATTTTTACATTAAATTTCTTTAAAACTCTCAATATATATAAAATCAAAACATAGAAATTGTTGCAGAAACATAATATAAAAATTACATTACACCAAATATCACAAAAGAAAGAGTAAATTATAAATTTACATAAACATATTAAGAAAAAGGAACATTACTGTTCACCAAAGATTATAACAATAAACTCCCCATTCCAGACCTACTTTTAATAAAATATATTTCCTTAGTGCTTGAAAGCTGATTAATTTATTTAAAATAGATATTTCGATTAAAAGGTTTTATATTTTATGGTCCTACAACTTTACTAATATAAGCTGTTTTGAATCTCAAATAGTCGCGAGGAAAATATTAAATATGGGGATATCCATTCATGTAAAGTTAACGTTAAGTCATTTATCCAGAAAAATGGTATGCACATTTTTTTAAATGATACTAAAAAGTGGCGAAACATGAAATTAATAAAAATCTTTATAAATGGTTTTTGATAAAATTGCTTTTGCTCTTTTCGGCCATAATAAAATTATAGTTAACTCTAGGTTTGGACATGTGTATGATAAAAAAAAATTTCTCTGGGGAACCTTATAAAAACCATATTATTAAAAATCAATCCCTATCATAAAAATGGTTTTGGCTTTAGGCCGCGTTGCGGACAGACAAATTGACATACAAACAGATGGTAGCGTGATTACCTGGATACGTCGAAATCTATTAAAATCTCGAATTATAATTAGTTAATGACCCCTCCTAGGTTTCAGGGGAAAGTAAGTGAAAACAAACTATAATAGTATATTATTATTATTATTATTATTATCATCATCATCATCACCACATCTTACTACCCGTCCGGGTTATACCCACTTATACTAATGTGAAATGGTAGGGTGATTGTGAGATGAAATGGAGGACCTACAGTTTAACGGGGGATCCGAACCACGGTGTAGGCCTGGCACTCCACACATTCACAAATCGTGATTAATACACATCTTGTGAGAGGTAAAGGAAGAGTTTGGTAATCAGATAAATCTGTGCCGAGACCGAGTATTGAACCCCAAACTCCCAGCAGAGAGGTCTGACACACTACGCCTAGACTGCCATGTCACCAATAGTATATTATTAAATAATTGATCTATTATTATATTTATTTTACTAGGGGATTGTTTATTTAGTTAGACCATTAAAATAACACATTAGGGGAGAGTAAACTTAGCAAATTTTTTGATGAATTATGTATAATTAAAAATTAACATAAGTTTTATTGAAATACAGTTTTTTCTTTAAAATATTGTTGCTACAATCATTTTTATTTTACCATGAATAAAAATCATAAAGTACTAAGTCATGGTAGATTTTGTTTATTTCAATATTTCTGAAAAGTGATTTGTTTTTTACAATGTTTGCCGTTCGCACAGTTGCACATAAGCCTATGATTATTTTTAGGATCAAAATCGAAATAGAACATGGTTTGTGAATTCACTGTGCTCTAATTTAGTTCCGTAGTTCGTTAGCAACGGATTATATTATATGTTTTTGTGTTTGTCATATCGGTATAACAGAGAGAAGTGTATTCAAAGCAGCAGCTCTCAAAATATTTCCTGTGGTCCATGTTTGGCTCGTGGCTTGTTTGTGCTCTAGCCACAAATATAGATTTAAATACTATATGAACTGTTAATTTACACCCTATATTTAGTTAACTATTACATACGATATGAGAATCGGGATAATTTTACGGTTATAATTTAGTTTGCACCTAGAACAAGATTATAAAATAAGAGTACTAAATTCTTTATCAGATATCGATATGTGTTCGAGATTCATATTGTATTTTCAAAAGTTGTTTCAGAGGATTCAGTAAACTGAAATTTGATGGTTTAATAAAGAGGTTCAATGATAATAACTAAGGACAAGATTTTTGTAGAATGTAATCATTTTTTGATTTATTGGTTATATATAATGTGTTGTTTTTATAGATCTTATTTTTGTTGACATTTGTTCTTATCATTTTGGACTGTAAGGTAACATTTTGCTCGTTAGTGTCATTGTTGAGTCATTTTTAATCATTTATGTTGAATTATTATATTTTAATTTTCTTAGCACTGCGTCTTACTACTCGTTTTGGTTATACGCTTACGTACTAATTACTCTAATAGTTTTAGGGATTAGGAAGGTTATACTTAGAGGAGGCGTACCCACATTTACGTGGAGGGTGAGTGGAAAACTATTTTGGAAAACCGCCCGTTGTAGATTCGAATCTTGATCTCCTCATCGACAGTCGAGAGATTAGCACGTTTGAGCTTTCGGCCACATAAGTGGATCTAATCCAAGTAGATGAGGTTATTAGTTCAGGTAAAACGTAAAAAGTGTCATATGTTGTTATCATGACTTGATATATGATTATTATAGAATAGTTTTGGTAAATTATTTTTATTGCAACATATTCCTACTGTAATTGTATATTATTTTATAGTACTAAGCGAACAATTAATTTCTAAAATATCAATTGAAGTACACAAAATAGCACGCTGCAAGAAGATCCAAAACCAAAATTTGAAGTGTTATGTTTGGTTTCTATCTGTCAAAGAAATCAAAAGTTATAAGTGGGTTAAAAAAAAGTACATACACGTCCGTCTCCTTCTTCTCTTCCCTTTATATGAATACAAAAACTATAAAAGACGCATCGGTCATGGTCATTTGAAAGCTTCAAGGATACGTGAGTCACATGTTGACCAAAAACCTCTGAAATAAAGGGGGTCCTATTCCATCACTTAGTCTAAGAGAAGACAACGTACTAAAGATTCAGAGCTCCCCTAAAAAAACTAATCATAACGATAAGGAAACACTCTTCACGTGCATACTTGTAAATAAAATTGTTATGAATTGTTATTTTTATTAGTTTTATTCAACATCATGATTATTTTAATATACTATGGGGGAATGGATAGTGAATATTGTTTATAAGAAGTGCATTTAAAAGTGTGTGTAAGGACTTGAATCTCAAAATTCACAGTCGGGTGTACCTATAGTGGTTTTTCCGAAATTGTTTTCCACACTACCTTCTTGAAAATGCGGGTATACTTGATATATAAACATAACTGTACTAGTTTCCAAAACCATTAGCGTAATTAGTATATAAGTGTATAACCAGAACTAGTATTAAGACAAGGCGATAAAAAAAAATTAAAGCTATTTTCACGTGTTAATACATCAAGTAATGTTATCTGCAGCTATAGCTTTTAATAAATAGTGTCAATAGCTATAAAATAATGATAGTATAGTTAAAAACCAAATAGTCAAAGCTATTATTTATACTTTTTGTGAGGATTACTCCATTAAAATATCATATTCTGAAAAATGAAGAATGACTCTGGGCACGGGACGATTCCTGGATAGCTCAGTGGTAAGAGCATTGGCATATTAATCCAAGTCCCGGGTTCGAGTCCCGTTTCCAGGTGTTATTTTTAAACTTTCAGAGTAGTTTATTATTATTAGCACCGCGTCTTACTACCCGTTCGGGCTATACTCACGCTAACATGTAATGGTAGGGTGATTGTGATATTAAATGTAGGACCTACAGCTTAACGTGGAATCCAAACCACGGTGGAGGCCTGGAATTCCCCACATTCACAAGTTGTGATTAATAAACGTCTTGTCATAGGTGAAGGAAGGGTTTGGCGATCATATAAATCTGTGTCGGAACCGAGTATTGAACCCCGGACCTCCCAGCACAGAAGTCTGACACCTTACCCTTAGACCACCAGGTCATCATCAGAATATCATAGTTAAAGGTTAACAATGCTGGCCGCAAAAAAAAAAAACATATTCTCGTGTTTTATAAACGTTTCTTCTCACCTAAATCCCATTGTAAGTAGAGCTATCAACCCTTGAAGCTTTCCAGTTGTCTCTTACGCCCGGCGAGAGAGTCAGGTGTCCTCCGGAAGTGAAACATTTCCGTACGTTGTTAGATCCACATTGCGTCACAACCTTCTCTCTATAGTCCCCAAGAGTCACATTTCACTCACGTCCTCTCAACTGTTACTATTGAGAGCTAGCAGCTTTGGTGTAAACGTCGCCCGGAGACGCTAGAGAGACGTAAGCCCTTCCCGGCGTCTTTTAATGGCGGCGTATTATCATCAGAGAATCGTACCTTCATTCTACCTCAACGTTCTTACCCCAACGAAATATATTGGTTCCTTTCAAGTCTACGCTACATCTCTTTGAGTGACGTGCATGATGTTTGAATACGTTTGAAATGCACCTAGATATATTAATTCAAGTTTTATCTAACATTCATCATAATTTATAATTAAAAATACTAATTAAACTAGTCGGTTTATGTGTTTTTTCCACAAATTTCCATATTTATTATTATTATTATTATTATTATTATTTAACACCACGTCTTACTACCCGTTCGGTTTATACGCTTTAAGTACTAATTACGCTAATGGATATAGAAATTGGGAAGGTTGATTTAGAGGAAGTTAACCCACATTTGCGTGGAGAGAGAGTGAAAGACCATTTTGTAAAAACCACCCTCATTACACCCGACCCAGATTTGAACCTGATCTTCCCGTCATGGGCAGTATAATGTGCTGTTAAAGTAGCACGTCAGACCATGAATACACCGTAAGCAGGTTAAGGGTAAAAATAGTTTTAATTGAATTATATATTATTCATCTTTAGCAGATAAGTGTAATTATGCATTTATTTCAGCCATGGATCATTAATAGCATTATAAAGATTAGTTCATTTCAAAGAAAGAATAAGCTATAATCTGAGATAAGACAATGGCATAATCTATTCCTCATATTCTTCGAACATAATGGTATTCAAGTGATTAGAGATACTTGAAATTCTCAAATTAATATCTTTAATGCAATCATTTATGAATACCTTGACTCCAAATAATAAATTTAATCACTCGTTAATAGGAATTATAATATATACTTTTGTAGTTGAGAGAATAACAAAATAACGAAAAAGGACATCAATATTAATATTATTAATTTACTAAATAGTGTTATATTTGTGGTATATCACGTAATATACTACTTCATTTTCTTTTTCAGTAAACAATCCGGAGGTTGGTTTGATGTGATTTATCTCCATCCAGAGCTGAACATGTAATCAGCCTTTTTAGCTGGATAAGTGCTGCCTGCACCATCTGGTATTGATAAAATAGGGGAGTTTAGGAAGTGTGGTGGTTACCGGCTGCCTTCCACACTGGATTTATATGAGAAAGAGCAAAATGGATTAATAATTTTCCCCGGAAAGGTACTTTGACATAATTTCAAATGTTATTTTACATGCTACAATCTACGTTGAACCAACGGCTTTACTTCCTCTTCAAAGGAAATAGTGTTATGGACTTTTATCGCTCAATAAAATAAATCCGTCAACCTTGTTTGGGTTTGAACCAACAAACATCGGGTCCTGAGGTAAAAATATTACACGAAGAACACTGATGTTGACTACGTAATAGTCTTGACATCCAAAATATAATTTAATTGTACATTTTTAAAGATTTTAATATCCGAAAGAAAATTTTAGATTAATATTATATAAATATATAACTTGACCCCCTTTTCTTTATAATCACGGGTCTTAATATAAAGTCATACAGCTTAGATCTACGTCTTCAAAACAACAAAAACGGCTGGGGTGAGAGGGGTGACGGGGGGTTAGGGGGGTGAGGGGGGAGTATAAGAGATCCATTGCCAATATTCTAATGAAATGTAACAGTTTCGGTATGTGTGTGTTCTCACTCACATATCCCATTACATTTTTTTCACGCCCCGTCCAAAACATCTTCTGAGATCCCTTCATGTTATGATGACCACTTTCTATTCATAACGAAACCTCATCAACATATGCAATATCCTCCCACCAAATCCTAAACGGACTCCCAACGGCCCGAACCCTCCAGTTCATACTCCCACTAAAGGGCCTAAGAGCGTTCCCAGTGCTCTCTATACCCTACTATCCCATTTTCCCTATGAGGGTTGTTATACGAGGTCTGGTTTAAAGGGGTTAGGGCCAACGCCATTCACGTTTTGGCTAAGCTGTAGTAATCGTAAAAAATATACACACTCATTTTAAAAACTGAAAAAAGTTTCTAAAATAAAGTTATAATATATTGTATATCAAGAATAAGAAAAAATATATTATTAGTTAAGATTCAATTGTAGGAGACACTAGTTAAGGGAAGTGGTTTTATAATTTTTACAACAAAACTATTTTTTTTTGTCAAAATAAATCAAATAGTTCGCCAGTATTAACACACAATCTAATTAATTTCACGTGCTGATATCAACATTTTGCTGAATTCGTCATAAACATACTGCCATTTAATGAGCAACTTTTTAAATAAAGAGAAAAAGTTGTCAATAAATTTTACGAAAGCTTTGATAAATATTGAAGAACTCTTGATATCACCATGTGAAGAAAATTAAATTATATGTTTCTAATGTAACAATTTTTGAGTTCTTTTGTTTAAAAAAAGGTTTTGATAAAAAAAATTCTTCAAAAAATACAGTCCTTTATTCATGTTCCCTATACTATTATTATTATTATTATTATTATTATTATTATTAGCACCGCGTCTTACTACCAGTCCTATACTATCAACTTAATTGTATTGTCAAGCAGCATTATTGGTGACAAGGAGATCGCATTCTAAATCCTACTCTACCTCCACACAAATGCGAGTACATTTCCTCTAATTCTACCATTACAATCTTTATCCCTTTAGTGTAAGCTATGCGGGTAGTTTTGACAAGTATAGTAAGACACACACACACACACACACACACACATAAAATAAAGTTTTACTTAACATTCAGACTTATTGCCCGTATGGATTATACACCTATATACTATTTAGGCTAGTGGTTTAAGGATAAGTAGGGTACAATTTAGAAAAAGTGTACCCACTCTTGAATGGATAGAAAGTGGAAAACTATTTTGGAAACAGAACCAAGATTTGAATTCCTATCTTCCCGCCATGAATACCCTATTCTATTTCTAGAATGATGCTTTAGAATATTTATCCACCAAAGCGGGAACAAAATATAGAAGTCTTATAAACAACTAAATATTTCCGTTTCTCTTTTTTAATTTTTCAAAAGTGTTAATCGGTGTTTCTCCCCAAAGTAGTAATAACCTTCCTGGATATGATTATTTTTAATTACTATAATGGGATAGAGCTGATAAAGAAAGAATTGATAGTAAATGTAGATATATTTGAGTAATGGGATTTTGGGAAACCATTAATTAAAAGATTTATATATTTGTTTGAATTTGGTCTACTAATATATTTTCATTAGATAATAATGGTATGTGTTTTTCACTTTTTACAACCATATTTTAATCAATCTTGCGATGACAATTTTGTAAATCAAACTCTCGTTAAAGTTTTGCAATTCTTATTGGAGTGCAATGTGATAGAGTACAGCTTCAAATCAATGATTTTCTCATTTGTGCTGATAACATAAATATATAAATTTTACTACCCATAAATATACAACATAGGCCTCGGTTATATTTTCAAAATATGTTTGATTAGATTTTTAATAACGCATGAACATCAATTCTTACAATTTTATTCACACATTTAATTTGTTGATTATTTAATGAAATTATATTTTGGTTTAGTATTATTCTTATTAAAAGCATGACAGGTTTTGTATCCATCACATCATAATAGAACCAAAGCTTGATATACATAAAAAAAAGTCTAATGTTGGCCACACGCACATATTTTACCTAACTCTCCGCCCACAATTTGCATACTACACGATACAAGCATGACAGATTTTGTATCCATCACATCATAATAGAACCAAAGCTTGATATACATAAAAAAAAGTCCAATGTTGGCCACACGCACATATTTTACCTAACTCTCCGCCCACAATTTGCATACTACACGATACACAACCTGACCTTTTCAACCATGTTTATTTTCAATAGTACCCTCTGAAGAGATTGAACACTTTGGTAATCCATCATAGAACTTGGACCCCCTAACATGACAGGTTGTTGGCATTTTGGCTCCCAATAAGGTTTTATATACTGATGAATAAAACAATACCCTGTATTTCATAATTTTTAGAAACTGGTATGTGGGTTACACATAAAATATAATATTGTAATAAATGATAAAAAAAACCTCAAGATTATCTTACATTCTAACATTAGTAGTAATTAACATAATTTTAAAATATAAAATCTACCAATTACATAAATATACAATATAAGTATATTAAAAGTAGATGAGTTGATTTCAAAGTCTTAAATATAAAATATAAATATATTTGAGACATTTGAGGCTTGTTACTATCTAAGTTTAAACATATTGATTGCTATTAACTTTTAATATCTCAACATTCAATTCTACGAGTATTCAATTTATAATTATTTTCCTACATATTATTGAAACTCCCTATAATCAAATAATAATTATTTTATCTTGATATTTTTCAGGCACCCAAATAGACTACCTACCAGTAAAATAAGACTACCTACCAGTAAAATAACGAACTATCCTATTAATAAATTTTCACCCCGTCAAATTTAGATGACAAACTATATATATTAAAACTGCTATTCTTGATATAATTTTTTTTACAATATGTTTAAAGTAAAATATATACTTATAAAAGATTATATAAAATATTACTTTTACTTTTTATAATTAAAATGCTGATATATGAATCAATCAATATTTAGATCTATAAATGGCAAGTTATAGACAGTAAAGGTAATATTTACATTATATTGGTGATGATTTTTACTAACAAGTATAGTCTTATTTCATTAGAATAAACTAATTTAGACGATTTACTTACTTTTGAAATTCAAAATTTTTACTCAGCGAGGTAATATTTTATACACACATATAATATACTAATTTGAAACCATATATAAAATTTTCAAAAGAATCATATTGATCTCTAAATGTATAAAATAAATTAAAATTTCACAATTTTCTTAAATCCTCAGACCATAAATGTGTGGTCATATTTAAAAATATATTCATATATTTCAAATACAATGCAAATACCAAACATGTTACTGATATATATCAACAATATATTTCACACATAAGTTTTACACAGTCACATAAAATATAAATCTGGTTCACTTATTCATCAAACAAACGCTTACCTGTAGCACTCAGGAGTACATGACTAGAAAAATACGCAATGAACATTATATTGGTGATGATTTTTCTAACAAGTATAGTCTTATTTCATTAGAATAAACTAATTTAGACGATTTACTTACTTTTAAAATTCTCTCTTTATTCAGTGAGGTAATAATATTTTATACACACATATAATATACCAATTTGAAACCATATATAAAATTCTCAAAAGAATTATATTGATCTCTAAACGTATAAAATAAAGTAAAATTTCACCATTTTCTTAAATCCCCAGACCATAAATATGTGGTCATATTTAAAAATATATTCATATATTTCAAATACAATGCAAATACCAAACATGTTACTGATATATCTCAACAATATATTTTACACATAAGTTTTTACACAGTAACATAAAATATAAATCTTGTTCACTTATTCATCAAACAAACGCTTACCTGTATCACTCAGGAGTACATGACTAGAAAAATACCCAATGAATAGGCAAATAAAAGTAGTCAGAAATGGCTACGTCCCACATGATGTGTAATGAGATTTGTTGCTTTTAGACATTGATGTGAGGGAGGAAGAAATATTCTTTATTGCTGGCAAAAGGATTTCTTATATTGGTTCTCCTCTGCTCTTCCTTTTGTTTCATACATATTTGAGTGAATGTAAGTAGAGCAGCTGTTGAAAAAAAAACCCACCATGGAACTGTTTTCAGTTTGCTTTGAGATAAAGTCTTGGTACTAGTCTCTGAGAAATAACACCTCACATACTCACATACATATATTTATGCATTTGTGTAACACGTCTTATTTCCTCTCCAACTTATATGTAAGGACACTATCATGGGGAAAGAATGAGAAAGGTATAATCTTGGGAAAATCTGCTGGTATTTGTGTGACCATTTATGGAAAATAAGCTAAGTACACTTGGTTTGAAGTTGAAACCTGACCTCTCCATCAGCCATACAGAAGATAAACTATCATGACGTCTCTATCCACATGCCCGTTGGTGCGGGTGAATATTAAAAGGTGGTCATCATTTTATAGACCACATTAAATAACACTTTCTATGGACCCACAAAAAACACAGAAATAGTTAAATATATACATATAAAAAAAGAGAAATTGATAATTTAAGTGATATATTTTTCTTTTTATCACCCTCTCTCTCTCTC
>CABFOV010001202.1:41338-60143 GCA_902141375.1 Timema poppense
TTCCTTTCTCTCTCTCTCTCTCTCTCTCTATATATATATATATATATATATATAGGTTATTATGTATGTATAGTAAAAGGATAAATATAAATTGATTATTTAAAAGATATTCCTCTCTTTCTCGCAATATAAATAATACATATATATGAATAGGTAGAGAGAGAAAGAAGACGTTAGCTGATCTCTCTCCCCTTTTTATATTTATATATATACAAAACTTTTATATTATGGTAAAACTTGGTGGACCTTCTAATATTTGGCATTATATGGTATTTATGTGTTACATATAACCAGGTAAAGTTCTACCCATCCGTTTACACCAGTGAATCCCAATTTTTTTCAGCTGATAGTAGATAGTTAAATACGTCCACCCCCACCTATTTTTTTTAGGATATATATAAAATAATAATTTTTTATTTCCTCTAATCACTTCTTTGTAAAAAAAAATCAATATAAAACTGGTGGGATAGCAGTATAAAAATTACTGAAGGTTATCGTGGTGTTTGGAAATAGTTTGTTTTAAACAGTTTTTTGAATATTGGGTTTTATGTTAGACAGAGCAAACCGCAAATCGCTTTCCTCTTCAAGTCAACAACGCAAACTTTATTTTTTTACGAGAGTCCTAGTTAAAGATTAAGTGGTGTTGTAACTGGCCACAATCGTAGTTTATGGAAGTGGTTTCCAAATTGTGCTACGCACATATATTTCAGTCTCCACGAGAAAATTTTATAATAATCTTTAGTTGTTAGTTTAAACAATAAAATAGCATCAGAAACTAGTTTTTCAATTTTTTTTTCAAATATGAATAAAGAACATTTTATTAAAGGTGCAGCCAGAAAATGTGAGATTTTTCGTTGGTGAATACGTTTCTACATGTAAGAGTTAACTGTCATTAATAATATTAGTGTAAAAAAAATTATGAATGCTCTAACATGTATTGTTTCTTTTGTAAAGGTTCCTTCTGTCTAAGAATTTTGGGAAAATCTGGGAGATTACAGAGAATAATTAATTGAGGGGCAAATTCAAGGCCAGTGAGCATGAAAATAAATACGTGAATGCACATTTTTGGCTATTCACCAAATTTAATACAACTGTTAGGCAGTGTTGCCTACATCATAATAAATAATTATTCTAATTACTTTGAAAAACGATTTAAAAATCTTCAATTATTAAACGATTTTTAACGTTATTTTTTAACTGTTCTACGCCCCCTCCTGGAAGTTCTTTATAGTCCCCGCCCCCCAGGTTGGGAACCACTAGTTTAAACTGTTTTCCACGAAGTTAAGTCCGAATTGCTACTCCAAGTGATTGGAGCTCAAATCTTATTCCTCTATAGTCTCTAGTTTGACTCAATTTTGTGGACGCAGAGCACGTATTGACACACTTCAGACACTATTACAAACTCTACAGCCATTTCTACAGCCAAACTATCCCAAATATTATATTTCAAGTAAATTATAATATAATCTAACAAAATAAATCTTTCGGATATTTCATATTATATAATAATCGACAAATCAGTATTAAAAAATACCCAGTGGGTAGAAATATAAATGTAATAAATATAGTTCAAAATAAATGATAAATTTTGACATTCTGCACGTTGAAGCAACATAAAACAGTATTTGATTTAAATTCATACAATGCTATACATTATTTAATTATAAAAATATGTGTCACTATATGATTGCCTTGAGCCCGTCTATTGAAAATTAATATAACAATTTAAATAATAATTTATTTTACTTTCTTGTATGTATACATTTACACAACATTAATGTCATGAGAAATGTATATTCTTAAACGTAGTTTTAGAAACGTTTATTTTTGTATCATTGTTTTTTTTAGTAAATTATGAAAATATTTTCCACCTAATATATTTAACAATTAATTTATTACAAAATTATACCTTCAATTTTATTATTATTATTATTATTATTAATATTATTATTAGCACCGCGTCTTACTACCCATTCTGGTTATACGCACTTACGCTAATGTGTAATGGTAGGGTAATTGTGAGATGAAATGGAGGACCTACAGTTTAACGTGGAAATACGCACCACGGTGGAAGCCCGGCATTCCCCACATTCACAAGTTGTGATTAATATACGTCTTCAGTTTTATTAAGTTTTCATTTTTAAATGTATATTTCAATATTTCAAAAGCAAAATAACTTCTTATAATATAATACTTAGCACTGCGCCTCACTATCCGTTTGGGTTATACGCTAAAGTACTTACTGCACTAATGGGCTAGGAGTTGAGAAGGTTGAATATAGAGGAGGTGAACCCGCATTTTCGTGGATGTGGAGTGGAAAACAACTTAGGAAAAACCACCCCCAGTTCACCCGAACGAAATTTGAACTACAATCTTTCCGTTCTCGACAGTCTAGCTCAACACGAAACCAGCGCCACCGAGGTGGGTAATAACTTATTCAATCATTTGGGACTAACTAAGTGAAAATTTTCTAAGATCATAGTTTTGTTTCTATTATTCAAGGAACCACACTGGGGGTCATATAGTATAAGGCATCAGGTACATATAATACTGGATGGACAGGTGATTAGGCTAAATGGGGCTTGAAAGTTTGGCCAGCAACATTGATTTTTATTTCTTAAAATAATGTTTATCAATTTCTATCTCTTTTTAATGCTACTAAGGGCGCTACTTTCAAAATATAAACAACCTTATTATAAAATTATAGAAATTAAATAAATCGATTATATTACCAAATTCTCAGTTTGCGCTTATAATTTTAATATTGATTGAATATAAAAATATTTTTAGAAATACATTTATAAAATGTGAATTACATAACCATCTTCAAAATATCGAAGTTCTTCATGATTTTCACCTCTTTTTATTCATTTAAAAATAACCTAATACCTTTTTTCCTTTTACTAACTTTGATGAATTTCGTAAAAGCTTGTTAACTCTTTTTATTCTTATATCTTATTTTATGTCATTTTATGATAAAATCTGAATGACAAATAATTAAATAAATAAACTGAAAGTGTTATAAATTTTTATTTGTTTCTTATACAATTTAGATTTACTATTTTATATTATGTTTTGAAGATCAGTACGTCTAGATGACTGAGCATTTCAAACGTCTCTTGAATGTTTTATAAAATAATTATTTATTTATGTTTTTATAAATATAGTTGTCTTTATATAACATTAATTAATTAGTAACCGCTTTAAATGTTTATCAAGGAATTATCTTGAATATTAAAATAAGATAACAAATTTTGTAAGTCCAAAGAAATATTTATATAATTTTGAATGCAGTTTCTCTGTTTTATTTAAATTTAAAAAAATGTAATAAAAATCTTATTCTATTCTAAATTATAGGGGGGCTTACTTTTATTGTGTTACTTTCACGGAGATTTATATCTCAATTTAAATATTCTTGTAACATTTATATGGCTTCATTAATTAAAAACTTTGATGAATAACTGTATAATATAGCACGTAATCTAGCGGTACCATCCATTAGACCAACCTTCATTTTATATTTAAAAAATGTATATCATCATGTCACAGTAACATAAGTGAATGTTACAGCAAACTTGTATTATTATTATTATTATTATTATTATTATTATTATTGGTGTTTATAAGCCCGTCGACACAATGAGGTCATTAGGGCCTGCGCAAACTTGTAACTTACGAATTTGTTTAGTACTTTTTTCTATCAGATCCATAAATACCACTTCTACATTTATTCGAGTACATTGACAAATTATTTATCGTCTGTTGCAAGTTTAATGAACAGAAAATTGAATTAATTATAAGGAAATCAAAGTATTTGAAAAGCATTTCGTTTCAATTTGTTTATAAAGGGAAACGCTTTCAAAATGTATGTTGTTTAGTATTTTTGTTTTTAATTTTTAAAATTCTACAGAAGTTAAATGGAAATATTAAATAAATAGTAGTGTTAGATAAATAATCTAATTAAAGAACTGTTCACTACAATTATTATTTTTAAATATCTTGTAATCGTTACCTTAATTGTGTCTATAAGTAAACTTTGAACCGAATAATTTAGTGTTTATGTAAAAGATTTAATAAAATTGTAGCTTACTGTACAAATTAAGATTCAGTGAGTAAATATAGAGTTTTCATATGAACATATTAAGTTGACATTGAAGGAGTTAATTTTAAGTTCATATTTAGTTGTTTTGAATTTTTAAAAAGTAAATTTCACCAATTAATTAATTCCCAATTTTTTGCTACATTTAAGATTTGTTGATAGTATGTCATTACTAAAACTGATACGTTGGTAATAAGGTTGCTAAAAGGTCTATATGGGATTTGATAATAGAGTTGCCACGGAATATTCATACGGATGTTTTCCATTTTTTTTTTTTGTATTTTCCGTGCACAATTCTTTAAGTATAAACGTCAACAATACGTTACCGAAGAAAAGAATATCGGATTACTTCCCAAAACCGATAGAAGAAAATTAATAATACCATACAAACTACACTGTATTTTATGCATACCTATATGAGAATGTTTTATTAGATTAATAACAATTATTTGAATATAGTTCAAATGTCAACATTAAATTTAAAAAAAATATGTATTTGAGTATACATGTTTTAATCATCAGTGAATTTTCCTGCACCAAATATTCCGGATATTTGAGAGTTAGCTTAGTTTATTTTGCCTTTCACTGGTGTAGATAACTGTCACTATTCATTGATATGGTTTAATAAATTGTGTTCAAACCTTTTACAAACATATTTTGTTATCTAATCACTATACTAAGAATACAATATTTCACGAATATTCATTAAATAATACTACTTCCTTATTTATTATCAGAAAATATGAGATGGAACACCTCCAGAATCTTACAGGTCACTTTTTTTATTTAGCCCCGCGTCTCACTACCCGTTCGTGCTATACGCTTAAGTACCAATTACGCTAATAAACTAGGAATTGAAAGGATTGATTATGGATGAAGTGAATCCGCATTTGCGTGGAGGCAGAGTGGAAATCCATGTAGGAAAAACACCCCCAGTTCACCCGAGTGAGTTTATAACCTCAATCTCCCCGTCCTTGGCAGTCTAGCTTAACACTAAACTAGTGAGGTAACTAGCTACGCCACCTAAGTCGGTTACAGGTTACTCATATTATGCTAGGATACAGGTAGGAATTATAAATATGACAGTATCTAAAAAAGCTTCCAAAATATATTTCGAACACACATATTATAATATGCAACTATAATTATGTTTTAGATAGTATCAGTACTTTGAAAATAAATAATATAGTAAAATCTTATCAATATCAAATTGTAAAGCATATTTTTTTACTATCTTAAACCCTCTTCCTACCGGAATAAGTATAGTATAGCTACACTTACGTTAATATATCTTAATTTTTACTGGTCCAAACAATATATAAAATTATTATGTATATGTTTACAATAATATGTTTTCTTTAATACCACTGGCATTATTAAATTTTTTAAATGTACAATATCCATACGTATAAGACTTATATTTAACTTTATAATCAATCCTATATTTTAAAGAAAATATTTTACTATCGAATAGAAAACAAAACTTGTTAAATAATTAATAACGATCAAAGAAATTGTACACGCCAATAAGTACAAGTTAATATAAAATAATATATTATATATATTTCTCTTATCATTAATAAGTCACCTTCGATAGGTTTGCTCAAATATGATAACAGAATTAAAGATTAGAATAAAATATGTTCAAATATTTAAATGGGTTATATGTTTAAAAAAATATTAACACCACTTCTTACTAACCGTCCACGCTATCTACTTACATTAAAGATTTAGGAATGAAGAATAGTGTTTAGACTAAATGCACCAACATTTGTGTGGATTAAGAGTGGCTTAACCCTTATGGAGCCCCCAAAAATGCAACTGCTGGTGTTTAATCCTTGACCTTTAAGTCACTGGGATACCATTAAATAGTCTATTTATAGTGATGCCTTAGACTTTTCGATCACAAATGTTTGTACCTATTATTGAATTATAAAATTTAAACGTAAAAATTAGTTTGTACTCAAACTATCCCATAACCTAAATAATCTTCCTTTTGAAAATCACTGTAAACTTTTATAGATTATGTTACATATTTTGACAGTTTTAAGGATAAACAACATGCTCTTATTAAATTATTAAATCATTAATTTTATTATATAAAAGGTTATAAGTAATACATTTCGTCTATATATGTTTTATAATCTTCGTTTATTCTTAAGGCCACATCGTTGGTTTTAATATATTGTAATAAAAATAAAGTAAAATTATTGTAACCAAATAAAGTTTAAGAGTACTGGGGTGTATATAAAAAATAAAACATTCCAAATAAAGCCAAGTTAACATGGGCTGAAATATTAATAAATATAAGTGATACATATCCATTATATTTCGAATTACCATTATAAAATCATTTTGGAAATTTTAAAAATACTTAAATGACATTTTATTTAAAATGATAAAATATTTTTTACCATTTATTTGAGATTTGCTCCACATTACTGCAGTAAATACATTTAAAATATTTGGAAATAGAAAATATTTCAGTCCTCACATTTTAAATCGAAGATAGTATTATATGCTTACATTTAAATTTTATTTTGTAGCAATATTAATAAAAACAAGTAAGTATTGACAATAATTATTTATAGAAATATGTCACTGTACACTGGATATAAAATAAAGAACATATGATACCAAAACTCAAAAATTTATCATTTTGCACATCTGATTTTAGGTAATTAAAAATATGAGCAAAAAACTAAGCTTCATATCTATTTAATCAGCTAAATCATACGGCAGTAAAATAATATTCCTTCTTTATTCCTAATGTTATTTTATTTATCTCCATAGGTGTCTTGGATTCGTACCCACGACCTACCATATCCTGACGTCGGGCGATTTGACGTACACGTCAGACGCAAGGTTCGAAGTCCTGCACCCTCCAGGGTCTGACTCTTGGACCCTAAGGATCATGAGCGTGCAGACCAGGGACGAAGGAAAATACGAGTGTCAAGTGAACACGGACCCTAAGATGAACTTAGCGGTCGTATTGACTTTACGAGGTCAGTATTTGTTGTTTAACAGCGTACTTCTCATGCCTATCAATTCTGTGATACAGTCGCCTCGAAACCGTAAATTTACGTGAACACTATTGCACGTGGATCATTTCTGATTTGACATTAATGGAGATAAATAGTGAAAAGATGTTCCCTAAGTAGAACATTGTTGAAATATTATATAATATTTGGATAAAACTGCGTTGAAAAGGCCGTTTTTGATCACTTTAGAATGGCTTTCCAAAGAATCACTGCTCACCAAAACTTTATTCTGTCTTAATAAAGAAATATTGTTGCTATTAACAAGAAACATTGTTGCTTGGTCCCCCATCGTCACCATAGAAAGTTTCGGGTAATCATTCAAATACGAATGAACTGCACACATTTATGGAATATCTTGGTATTTTCTTTTCCCTTCTACTCCTATACCTCGCGCGAGCTGGGAGATTCGTTGGGCCTGCAATTATACACGCTCTTAAAGTTTGGATAGAAAGGGAAATTAACTCAAATATATATTTTGGCAGTTTTATTAACAAAATAAAAACATTTTTTACAAAAAAAAATACAGTTGCGTTAATAGATACATATATTTTTAATTCATAGGCCTTAATAAAATATCAAAATCTATTTAATATTTTCCATATTCATCCAAACAATTTAAAATAGTCTTTCTTTCAGTTTCAAATGTTTAGCTCCATATTTCACTATGTTCATGACAATTTTTTTTTTATTAAACATGCACTTATTGAACTGACTGATTATATCTGAATAAGAGAATTTCTACAAGACAGGCCTAAAGGATCCACCAATTTCCGGGTAAGTTTTTTTACCATAGCTTCCAGGGTTCCTTTACTTGCCACAATTGACGTGTGATTGGCGGCTTTACTTTTACTATGAAGGAAGTTGTGCTACGATTTTTAATATCTCAAGAAAAATTCACCAACCCAGGCCGAGTTTGAAACCACGACTATCGGGTACCTTAGGCGAGCAATTCACACCAAGACCACCAATGTCGAAGGATGACAAATATTTTAAAATGTCTTAGATTACTGTATTTGTATGATTAATTAAAATAAATCTTACACTAAATAAATACAATTTAATGATTTTAGCTAAAGAAAAATTGTAATAATTAACGTAGAATGCTTACGTGCTCTCGCGTTTCCTTCTATCCCAAATTTAACTTGAGCCCCTGACAATGGTTTAGGTAGGCAATATGAGTTTCAAAGCACGACGGGTCCGCATGTGATAGGGGCCAGTTCATATTAATTATGGCATGTAAGTATACTACACAGAGCAGAGGGAAGTGTGTTCTTTTGGTTGTATAGTAGTTGGATAATAGAAAGAATATTATAAAACCACTTCGGTGTCCGCATTTTCTAAGGCATCAATTCACAATAAACTAGACTGTTTATTGCGGGGAGATCAATGTTTTTTTCCTGGTTGGGTGTATTGAGAGGAGTTTTCCTTAGATGGTTTTACATTTTCTATTCACGCAAATTCGTGTACACTTCCTCTTTATTCAACATTCTAAACCATTAGCGTGATTAATATATAGGCGTATAACCCAAACGGGTAGTAAGACGTGCTTCTAAGAAGAAGAATCGGGGAAAAATTATTATCAGAAGAGAACATTCCTTCACTCATTTTGTTATGAGTCATGCTTCGCTACTACCCTAGTAAAATACATTTTAATCTTCAAAATTTTCAATAAATACTTTTATATATTTCTGAAATTAAATTAGAGAACCATTATTACCGGTTATTTAAAATTCAATTTTAAGTTTTAGTGAAATTCATAAATATCGTAATTCTTTCAAATTAAACAGTATAATTCCTCAACATCTCACTAAGTGGGCAGATGTAAAGTATTTTGAAAATATATTCTTTATATATTTAACTTATTTTATTTTGATTTAATTAGGTTGAAGATACATATATTATACTTTACCTTTTTGATAGGCCTATAATCCTTATAAGGAAATTGTTTCCTACGTTTATCTATTTAAATTGATATATATTTATATAATATTCAAAGCTATGAAAAACCTTATAGAAACCTAACCATAACCTCCAAATTTTGATATTATAGAATTTTACTCCCAAAGACCAGTAATGTAATGGTTCTGATTACTTGAATGTTTAGTTTCTTTTATTGCTTTTACAAACTAGGTAAAACGTGTTTCAAACACAAAATTTTAGTTGTACAGGACTGGCCGGAAACAATTAGACGATCTTTGCTGAAGAAAGTGATGGACAATATGCTGAGGTTTGTTTGACGCCCGATGGAGATCACCTTTATCTTAAAAAAAGAGTTAAAAAAAAGTGTAGTATGATGTTTTCTTTTCTTTAGCTATTGATTATTTACTTTACAATTTAATTGCTAGTTTTCCCTTACGTATCGTCTATTTGTTTCAGCCACACCCTGTATAAACTAACAGAATTTACATGAAATACAACCAATTTTTACTAAAGAAGGGTAAAGTAATAATATCACACTAAACAAATATTAACAAATTTGTTTGTCAAATCTAATATATAAACAATTTATTAAGTGAAGATTATTTAAATTTAGAAATAAACGTGACTTAGTACAGCTTACAATATATAAATGTTAATCAGGACTCGTTTTATTGATTATGGCTCGATGTGTTTGCTTAAGTAAATTCACTTATAATCGTGGCAATGTTTGCTCAGTGAATCTTCATGCAGATGAGCAATTTTAAAGCTGAACTGCTGAGAACTAGAGGAGGAAAATTAAGGAGGATGTATAGAATCAAATATATCAACCTATGTGAGTTGGATAAAATATTACTAATTTTATAATAGTTAATTTTAAATTTTTTAAAGTTAATACGTTAAGGGTGTAGGATTTTTCTTTGTATAAACCTACTGCTCGTAAAGATATAGTGTTACACATTATGCATGGATTATCAATTTTATAAATTAATATACATTAATTTGTTAATGCATTTGTACAGAAGTCTCACATAAAATTATTTATTTTGTTTATATATTTGTATTTTATTTTACGGTTCTACTTCATGCTAATCTATGATTAACCACCATTAATCTAATATTCAAATTCTAATTGATAAAAATAGAAATCAATTGAAAGAACAAAAATAAGACAAAATTTAAGTTATGATATAAATTATAAAGATAATATAATTAAGTTTACTTGTCATAAAGAGTATATGGACTTTTTAGTAAAATTGTTAATAAAACAAGAATTCAAGTAAAATCATTGATTGTGATCAAGGAATAGAGATGTGAATTGAGTCTAAGGATTGTGATAAAAGAATTTTTGAATAAAAGTTAAAATATAATACTTGACATTATACAAACACATTAAAAATGTGAGTCAGAGCAACGCATATATAATCAAAACCAAAACATACTAAAATACATATATTAAAGATCTGATTTAAATTTAAAATGAAGTGTATAATACTGATAAATACAATAAAGTTATAATTACAATAAGGTTAATTGAGTTTGTTTGAGAAATGATGTTTATCCTTTTATAAAAACTTTGTAAATTTGCTTATTCTTGTATTTCAGGAACTTATAATATCACAATTCATAAACCATAAATATTTAAGAAACATGTGTCAAAAAAAAACAACATGAGCTCATATTAGAGGAACAGATACTACAGTGTAATAAGATATATAAGTTAAATTGACAAAAGTCTGATCATAAAAAGCATAAAGAGGTTAAATGAAAGTTGAGATCTATTCTTATCTGAAAGGTTTTAAATGCCCTTGTTCCTTTTAATTCTGGAGTGAGATTGTCACAAGTCCGACATGCTTCGGCGCTGCATAGGCACCAGTCTCAGGTCATAAATGAATCCTGAAATGAGTTCTTACCACGACGAATCGAATCTTCAGATATTACAATGTATTTTTTGTTAAAGTGTTTAGCCTTCGACCAATTTAATATTTTTGTATATATATAAATATTCAATTATCTGACAACTTGGCTCAGTTGGTAGCGTGTTTGTATACTGAATCAAGAGTTACAGGTTCGACTTATGGCCTGGCATAAAAAATTATAATTGGTGAAATGAAGGTTTATCCTTTCACAGTGATGGATTGACGGCCTGGGAATTGGATGTGCCTTTCATAGTCTTAGGTTATATTATAAAGTGCAGGAGGCTACAATAGGCCTAACAATGGAACATATATTGTTTGAATAAAAAACTTAACCAGGCCACAAGCTGGAAACAGTGGTATATATATAAAATTATATACCTGTATATTCAAATACTATAGTGGAATTCTGATAACATCAATATAAAATATCATTATTATCTTATTTATTTGACGAAATAAATAGCGTACTAAACACTCTTATCCCTTATATATAAAATATGTTTTAAAAATTAGTTCATAACCATAAAAACAACACCTGCTCTCCCATACATCAGTTTAATAATCTGCATAAGTAAGCACAAGTTTAATCAATACTATTGTTTTCAGCCCTATCATAAATCAACGCCTGGACTTTCAATTTATTGTAGAGACTCTCTTAATTTAGATTAAATTGATGAATTGCATTTTCAAATATTATTCGGCTTAAATAGCGTGTTTATTTATTCATATTTAACATTTAGGGATATCAAAGGTATATATATGTCTCTACTTCCTCTACTATCTCATGTAGGCTACCCCCTGTACCTTCATTCTTTACCGGATGGATTCATTCCTAGTTCTGTATATCTCTTGACAGCTAACATGATCCTCAAAAGTATAATTCCCATGGCCTGCACTTTCCTAGCTTCTCTTACATTCAATGTCAATGTTTCTGCTGCATACGTGACAATGGGTACAAAGTACACCCTGTACAACACTTCCTTACTCTTCAAGGGCAATTTTCTTCTTTATAGCAGATCTCTTACACACCTTTAGAACAACAGTTCCTGGTGTCCTCTTCTCATTAGATACTCTCTACTTACACTTCTTTTCTCAGTGACGCCTCAAATCTTTTTTATGTCCTGTAACATCTCATCTTGATAGATAATTAAGAATCAAATAGTCGAATCTATTGTGTATGCATTTAGTGAGGGATCACTCCACACATAGCCTATATCATATTCTGAAAATTGAAAAATGACACCTGGACACGGGAATTGAACCCGGGACCTTTGGCTTAGTACACCACTGCTCTAACCTCTGAGCTATCCAAGATTCGTCCCGTGTCCAGGGTCATTAATCACTAATATTTTAAGGCAGAGTCTATGATGGACGTGTGGAAATCGTCGGCTTCAAATGTGTGATTTCTAATATCACGAGCTATCAGATAACCAAGCAATCTGTGATTCGGTAGTTGGCTTATGCGTCACATGTACAATTATTATTATTGTTTGAGATGCATCTTATTAAGAATCGAAGGTCCCGGGCTCGACTCCTGTGTCCAGGTGTCAATTTTAAAATTTCAGAATTTGATAGCTAATATTCAGCTAAGAATTCAATACATTGTATATATAAAATTGACTAACAGAACCTTAATCTTGGTTTAGGGAAATTAAACGAATAACAATTTTCTAAAAAACAGAAATTTAATCAAATATAACTTACTAAACAAAAATAACTGTCCATGATTTTAATCTGAATCTCATTTATCCGCAACTACTAGCATGATATATTACAAGACAGCCCACATCTGTGTGCGGGTAGGCAATGGTGTCCGTCTCAAATTTGCCAATAACGGGGAGTTTAGCGTAATAAACCCGACTGGCGTCTTGTGAGTTGTTATTACAAAATGGCTTACCACCCTCTGTCTAAGAAAATCAAGGTACACTTTTTTTTTTAAATATTGCTACTCCTAGTCCAATAATTGTAAATATTAGAGATAAACATAACTATTGCAGTCCAATTGTCTTAAAAGAAGCCCATCTGATACTAAGACAATTTATTAAATCTACTTTCACGTATTCATACGTCAAATCATATGTTCTGCAGCTGATTCCTTTGAAAAAGATATCATCAATACCCATGCAATAACACAAAGAATATAGTTATTTTTAGAACCGTGTCTTACAAACCATTAGGGCTATATTCTTATTTACTAATTACGCTAATGGTTTTAGGGATGAGAAAGGTTATATTTATAGGAAGTTTATTAGCATGCGTGTGGAGTGAGCGTTCAAGGCCATTAAAAACATTCACAATACACCCAAATGAGATTTTAGCTTTGGTCCCATAATCTCCAGTCTCTTTTACTGCGAGAGTAGACCATGTAGTCACTGAGGTAGGTTTCATATTATAGTTAAATAATATCAAGTTTAGCTTCAAAAATAAATTTAGAAATTTTAAGGCAAGTTTTATAAAATAAATGTTGATGGTAGTAAGAAGATTTGAGTTTATCATGCTCTTATTTCAATTATTATTATTATTAGCACCGCATCTTACTACCCGATCGGGTTATACGCACTTACGCTAATGTGTAATGGTAGGGTGATTGTGAGATGAAATGGAGGACCTACAGACTTAACGTGGAATCCGATCCACGGTGGAGGCCTGGAATTCTCCACATTCACAAGATGTCTTGTCAGAGGTGAAGGAAGGGTTTGGTAATCAGATAGATCTGTGCCGATACCGAGGATTGAGCCCCGGACCTCCAGCAACGAAGTCCGACATCTTACCCCTAGACCGCCAGGTCGCCCTCTTATTTTAATCAATCGATCAATGATAAAATAAGAAAAAAAAAGTAGTAACAATTTCAATTATTTAAAATTAGGCCTACCACAATGAATATGAATTCCCCCAAACCACATATGGTTTTTCAATCAACTTTTCCCTTTCGGATCATTTTCGTTTCCGTTTTCGTGAGAAGAATAAATGGCGGGTTAGAAGGGACCGGTCCCGCACTCATTACGGGTTGATTGTGGGGGAATGTCGGCATTTTGAGCGTTAACTCCTACAAGACATCAGCACGAGTTGGTACGACTGGAATTTCCCTCCCTTCCCTTTACTCACTCCTATCCACTTCTCAAGTTTTGAGGGGAATTTCCTTCCCCTTAGAGTTACGGGAAAGAATGAGCGACGGACTGATGGTCCACATTCCAAAGAATACAGGGTCTTTTTTTTTTCTCTGCTTATGGTGATATCACGCAAGGCTGGCAAACTTTGCGAGAGTGAATATCCCTAATATACGAATTGATGAAAATACGATCATATATAACTACTCAAATTGATATAAGTATATGTTTATGAAAGTACTTTAAACTTCAATTCAGAATCAAGTTTAATAAATTGTTGAGATAGACTCGAGAGATTTTTAAAATTCTTATATTTCATGTAATGTAAATTTTAAAATTTAATTGATATTAAAAATATTAAATTAATATTTATTAATGAAAGTGTCTTTAACGTTGTGCTAAACTTAGCTTGTATAGATTGTGTGGCTATATTACAAAATAGATAAAAATCTGGATTAGTATAATAAATTTTACCTCCCTTTATATCTTATTAAAATTTTTATGTTACTATTTATCATGTCCTTACTATCCTAAAACAAAATTTAAATATTATGTTTATTTTGCCAACGCAAAGGGCTGCAAATAGCTCCATAGATTACAGAAAGTCTTTAAACCATAATAATAATAATAATTGTGGCAATAATATTAATAATATCATATCATAACAAACTAGTATGGAGTAAAATTTAACAAAGTTATTAACATGAACATATGACCTATCCGTCGTTTCTTTATAAAAAAAATATTTTTGTTGGAAATGGTAATGAATGTTGTCACTACTACTACTACTACTACTACTACTACTACTACTACTATGAGAGCTCTTTCGTCTTATAAATAGTTATTTGCTTTGACGTTTCTTCCTCTAAATGTAAATACTCTTCTTCACTAAGACTAATGTATGATTACTAGAAAAAGTTGTTATTGCTTTTGATATATTATGATAAATTTAAGGTACATACATAAATACACAAATTTATAGGCTATTATATTGGTGTTTGTTGTTCATAGTAAGCCTAGAGTCAGTTACTATTTATTCATTACTAAAGAATTATTATGGTTAAAAAAATGTAGTTTAAAATTATTCATATTCGATTAAATTTTTAAAAATTTTTTTATGTCATCAAGTGTGCATGACACTTTATTATTAAAATTTATACAAAATGTGTCCAAATTTTTATGAATAGCATATCGGCAAGTTTCTTTTCTTTTATATTATTTGGTAAACAGTTTGTAATTTTTTGTAAAGTTATATAAAACTTTCTAATTTATATTGTAAAGGGTACAAGCATTTTTAGCATATATATATGCTTTATTTTTTACATTTATGGTATTAGAAAAAGTTTGATCAAATGACTAAGTTTAAGATAACTAATCAACCCTTCTTGTTTCTTGTTATTGTATTTATAAATTTATTTTCAGAATACGACATGGGTGATTCCCCATATGATGAGAGTGAAAGTCATTTTACAAGTGCATCTCAGACAGGTAAATATATTTTATATTTTTAATTCAGTATTAAAATTTGAATTTAATTTAAGACATTACAAGCTTCTATAATATATTTATTATTTTAGTTACACTAATTATGTCCACATTATTCAATTGGTTTAATCTAATTTAATAAATATATATGATTTCTATTGATTAAACTGAACACAATCAAACCTTTTGACGCACACGTATACAATCCTTAAAATTTCAACTTTAACTTTGTGTACAACCCAATATATTAATCATATTACAGGGGCTACGTGTAGCCAATTGTTTTAATAATGTTAGAAAATATATGTTTTAAAATATCCACTCCATAAATCTTAAAATATCTATTAATTTTATAATATAAAAGCATTAAAAAAGAAGTAAGAAGTATTATACTGTGTCACCTCTATTTCATTAACCTATGAGCCCAATTTCAAAACAGCTATTTGTCTTTAATTTTGTTATTAAGTGTAAATTGACTTAACCTCACTATTCAGCATTTAATTTGAGTTGGTCTTTAAAAAAATAGAAGCCATTATATCATTTATTAAGAATATTGGCTAGCAAACTCATATGTTTGGGGTAGACACTGAGAAATGCCATTCTGAAATAAGTAATTGTCATGCATAATTTATTTCCACAGTAAATATTTAAACGTTAATATAATTTCCCAGACAGAAAACTTGTATTATTATCATTATTATTATTATTAATTTCTCGCTATCTTAGAGGCATAGAAAGTATTGTGATCACCAAAAAAATAGAACTCAAGATTTTAATGAATCTTGACGTTTCATGACCTCCCCCCCCTTCCCGCGAATCCAAAAAAGTTGTTTTTGACTTTCCGTCTGTCTGTACTTCCAACTAGAGCCTAAACTATTTTACCGATCGGGCTAAAACTTGGTATCTAGGGTTTTCATAAGGCTACCCCGAGGGGCTTTTGGAATTGTATATATAATCATGTGGTAGAATTGGCTATGATTTCTCAAACCTGTTAAGAAATAAAAAAAAAAGAGTAAAAACTAAACATCTACATACTCAGAAAGCCCTTCTATCTTGCTTACTAACGTTAACATCATAAAAGGCAGCTTACTTCCGGTTTACTCCTTTATCTCTCTTTAAATTCAATCAACATTTATCCCTCTCCCTCCCGCTATCTTTGTAGCGGGTTCTCTAAACTTTCCTTTCCTTTACTTACTTTCTTTATTTTATTAACTTTTTTCCTTTCTCATTACTTTGTCATATTTTGTCTTTCTGATATTAATCTTCCCTTGCAGTCTGTTACACTTCTTCATTTTATTATCACTCAACTTGTTTGTGTTACATATTTATGATAATATACCCCACACTAGTTAAAATATTTTGAAAATGTATCTAAAGAATATTAAAAGCACGCACGCTTACTTTTACATAATCACTTTGTGTGGGGTTATAGTATATTTAAATAAGAATTATGCAGGTTTTATTTTGCTTTACTAACGAGAGTTAATTTTATAATAAAGGTATAGTAATTAATTCTAACAAACGGTATATTGGTTATCACTTAGAATACCAATTATAAAGGAACCGAGTTTCAAACTACTAAATTTCTAATATCATTTGTTTTATACACCTACCTCTGAAAAACAATAATGTAATTGATATTACAAACATCATAAACATTCATTAAAATGTGTTTACATGAACATATCTAAAATATGTAAATGATGTATAACAAATAGTTTAAAAATCATGGCCAATAAGGATAGTAGGTTTTGCTTAAAGTCAATAAAGTATTTGAAATATCTTCACATTGATTAGCCTTTTACATTCTATGGATAAACATACTTATTCAAAGTTTATTTCAATTATAGCTCCACACTATGGCCTTGAATGTGTGTTTTATTCACAAATCTTGAGCAAAAATAACAAATCGTTAAATATAAACCGTAATAATAATAATACTAATAATGGTATTCTAATGTAATCAAATAAATCTCAAGTGTAATATCAATAGAAAAATACTTTCATATTAAAAGGGGGTGTTGAAAATTCTTAGTAAAATTATATTAGTTAATAGACTAAGGTAATGTGTAAAGCCATATATTCAAAAAATTAATTTTGTGAGCAATTATTTTATAAAAAATATCTATGTAAATAGTTAGTTTAATTTGGGTGTTTTAGGGGATTCAGCTATGTGAAGGATATATTAATTAATTAAAAATCTACTAATTATACATACATACATATATATATATATATATATATATATATATATATATATATATATATATATAACCACGCCGTTCTCTTATGGCATTACCAAACCCTTCCTTCACCTCTGACAAGACATTTTGTGAATGTGAGGAATGCCAGGCCTCCACCGTGGTTCGGATTCCACGTTAAACTGTAGGTCCTTCATTTCATCTCACAATCACCCTATCATTACACATTAGCGTAAGTGCGTATAACCCGAACGGATAGTAAGACGCGGTGCTAATAATAATAATAATAATAATAATAATCTTATGGGATAAACAATAAATTGTGCACATAGCTCAAAAAACAACTCTGTACCTAATCCATCCCTACTAGCATTATTCACACTTCCTCATCATAGCATTCTTCCTTCACTTCAACAAAGTCCATACGACCAGTCATACTCCATATTTTATTCTTAAAACTCGTAATGTTTATCTTATTCACACATTAAAATACCCATGTTTAACCACGTTTGACATGGCCTACCCCTTATTTTAGATCAACGCAATTTTCCATTATATATTTGCTCCATCACATATCAATCTTATGCCCAAATCAAACTTAAGATCCATCTTTCACATCTACCTCTTGAATTCCCATCCGAACCACACCATTTCAGTGCCCATTCATTACCTATTCTGTCCATACTAGCTTCCCCCCATTCATTTCTCATACCTCATACATTTCATTTCAATCACATTATCTTTACTCTAGGGTTTCTCTTGACAAAATTACAATTCACATCCATCATAATCATAATCATAATCATAATCATATTATAAAGAGGAAAGATTTTATTTTTTGTTTGTTTGTTTGTTTGTTTGTTTGAAATGAATAGGCTCCGAAACTACTGGACCGATTTAAAAAATTCTTTCACCGTTGGCAAGCTACACTATTCCCGAGTGACATAGGCTATGTTTCATTTTCAATAAAATTAGGGATGCTTACTAAAACTTGAATAATCTAACCCAAGGTGTAAAAAAATAAACAAAAAACTTC
>CABFOV010001202.1:61988-74908 GCA_902141375.1 Timema poppense
AAAAAAAAGTGAAAAATAATATATAAAAAAAATAAAAATAAAATATAAAAAACAATGTAAATACAAAAAAAAGTTTAAGAAAATATATTCACAAAAAAAAAATTAATATCTTAGTTTTTTGTTTTCAATGAATGTTATTTTTTTAGAAACTCACTGTAAAACATTGTGTATTTTCTTTTATTATATTATTATGCCCGTGCGAAGCCGGGATGGGCTGCTAGTAGAGCATTATTTTGGCTCACACACGTTTATATACTGCCATCTTTGCCTTTCTCAATACATCTTCATTATTTGTAATAGTCCATATAAACGCAACTTCTCCTCAAAATGCATTCATCCATCTGTAGACCTCACCATTTATCCTTAAATTTTTACAAAACGTTCTGCCCAGACACACAATACCATTCACTTGTTCTATCAGTTTTCCATTTATAATAAGGATATAATCATTTCCTGATCCGTTCATATAAAAAACTATCACCTTATTCTTGGAGACATTAATACAAATATCCATTATGTCTGTTGCTATATTCAAAAGACTTAATATATTCTGAAATTAATTTCCATCCTCAGCCATTAAGACGTCAATATCTGCATATAACAGCATTCGCACATTCATATTGTTCACTTGCACACCAAACCACATTCTCACAAGTATCCCTCATATACTTATCTATTAATCCATTAAACAACCGTGGAGACATAATATAACCTTGGTTAACATCCATTTCAATGTAAAACCATTTGCTCAAAGCTCCATCAACCATAAGGCACGCTTTACTTCCATTATACACCACCATTAATGCATTTATTAACCAAACATCGACACCATACTTTCTCAGAACATTCCATAACATACTCCTATTCACCCGATCGTACTGGGAACAATGTGTATTCTTCCTTACTGCCATACATTTATCAATCACTTGTTGCAGTGCTAATATCCGGTCAATGCCAACTCTACCCGACATGAAACCACATTGCACAATGAAAACCCCAAATCTTGTCCGCAGTTTCTTCGTGCACCCTCTCAATTAAGACTCTACCAAAGACTTTGCCTGGACAAACTTAATTCCCTATAATTCTTACATTCACTCTTACTGCCTTTGCCTTTGTACAAATAAACAATTAGAGCATTTTTCCTGTCATAAGGCACTTTTGAAATTCCAGCACACACATTGAACAACTAATGCCATCTGCAAAAAAGGTACCATGCCTCCACACTTAAGCACTTAACCTGTCATATCATCTAAGACCGCAGCTCTGCCATCTCTTAATACTTTTGTGGGCTTAACACCTCTGCTTCGTTAATTCCTTAACTCATCATAACTGTTTCCATATTTTCTGCAACTCTCTCTGTTTTCTACTAAATACCTTTCTTAAATACAGCTAAATAAAAAATGTAATTCAATCACTCAATAATATTGTTCTCCTTACAAACATAAATGTTTATAAATAGCTTTTACGTATTCAATGCCTTGACTAAATTTAAATTCAGACTCTAATTATATTGTATAAAATACAGATACAAATTAATAGATTAATCTTAAGATACGTTTATATGTTAAAACAATATTTAAAATAAATTTAACAATACACAGGCCTATTTATCATGAAGATATACATATTGTTAACATTATTCAGTTACAACGAACAGGGAATCAGACCTGTAGCCTCCAATATCAAGGTTGCTTACGCATCTAACGTGTTTCAACTCTCCCTCTGAAATAGGTCGTATTGTCTGCTAAAGTGGCGTTGTGTGTACAATAGTGGTGATAAAGTTTTATGCTCTTTCTGGGGCCCCTACCTTACGTGGTTAGGGTTAGAGAGGAACAATACTTTAACAAAGGCTATATTACTTCACCCCTGTTTCATCAGCGTCGTCACAGTTACACACACGCATGCGTGGACTCGTCTTTGCCCTTCAAAGTGGGCGTCTAATGTATAAATAGTAGAAACTGGGTTTGATGACTTTGTTATGGCCTTTATATAATTCAGCTTGTGGGCAGAAACATTCTACCATCCAACCCAAACAACAGCTGTTTGATATAATGGAATATTTGTTGACTTAGGAAACTAGACGACGTATACTTTACCTAGTTTGTCTTTACTATTATAACGTTTTAAATAAGGGTTACTAAAAGCTTATCTTAAGTTTCAGGATTATGAGGCTATAGTTAAAAGTAATTGATCGTATTAGCGTGTAGAGAGATTGAGAAACCATTTTATGGAAACACGTCTCTCCCTGATTGCCTATTAGTTTGAGTGAATCCAAGTAAACTTTGCTTTTATGGGATTACCAGGGGAACAAAATTTAAAGGTTATTGTGCTATTTCAGGGGCTCCACCATTTCAAGGCTACTGTGCTCTTTGAGGGGCTGTAGAACCTCAAGGTTATTATGCTCTTACAGGAATTCCACCATGTCGAAGCTACTGTGCTCTTTAAGGGTCTGTAGAACCTCAAGGTTATTATACTATTTCAGGGGCTCCACCGTGTCAAGGCTACTGTGCTCTTTGAGGGGCTGTAGAACCATCAAGGTTATTATACTATTTCAGGGGCTCCACCGTGTCAAGACTACTGTGCTATTTGAGGGTCTGTAGAACCTCAAGGTTATTATACTATTTCAGGGGCTCCACCGTTTCAAGGCTACTGTGCTCTTTTAGGGGCTGTAGAACCTCAAGGTTATTATACTCTATCAGGGGCTCCACCGTGTCAAGGCTAATATGCTCTTCGAGGGGCTGTAGAACCTCAAGGTTATTATACTCTTTCAGGGGCTCCACCACTAGCTATGGCTGTGATAATGGGTAGACAGGAGCAATACGTCCACCTCGGCAGCACCATCACCTTCACGTGCCTCGTCACGGCACCTTACACGCATGCGCGTCTTCCTAGAAGCGTGGACTGGTTCCATGGAAAGCGACTAGTTTCGGTCCAGGTAAGAAATTTAACCATTAATCTTCCCACTATAGCGCCTTAGCTTTGTTGGTTTTGCATTGGCTCATTGAGCTAGGGCCCCGGGTTTGATCCAAGGTGTGGAAGAAAGCTGTATATTGTTAAATTGAGGTAATTCTCACCAGGGTGGTTAACTAATGGCTTGAGGAATGGGTTTTATGCGTATTAAAAATGTATCTATATTGTAATTCGTGTTTTTATGAGATCAATAAGTTTATAGTGTGTATGCTAGCTAATATAAAATATATAATAAAAACAAATAAAATAAATCAATTCTTTATTACAAATCAACTAGATTGATAGGTTAATTGAATAATCACATCTACTCCCATTTAGTCGTTAAATTTGTCAATAGCATGCGTGTTTATAAATATATCTGCTCATATAGTCACTAGAAAAATATGTACAGCTCTCCATCAGTTCCTACAAATATACATTATGTAAAACTTATCACCATTAACATATGATTAACTATGAAACTATACGTTATTTAAACTATAAAATAAGCCACGAAGAAACTAAACGAATTGTGTGACTAGCTGTTTCTCACAAACCTTCTTTATTAATCTCTCTTTCTCAAATCGCAGTCATGAAAATAGGGTATATTTCTACAATATAGCAGATTGTATCTGAAAGTGACGTGTATATACATCTAGAAATAAACATATAATTAATCATTGATATTTTCTTAGATAAATCTGTTAGTTATTATTTAAAGAATGCAATATTTGTTTTGGTATTTATGTTAATAAATAATAGTATATCTACTCCAAAATTTACTTCTTACCAACATATTTGAAATAAAATAGTATTTTACAAAGTGATATTCCATTTTAAATGAATCTCTTGTAATATTGGGCATCGAACGTAAATATACGGAGAGGCAGTTGCTTCATAGACAAAATTCTAAAAGTTTTTCTCGTTGACCACACTATATAATTAATTTGAAAGGACTGAATAAAGCCTAATTACCTTGATAAATTTTAATTTGAGCTATAATATAATTAATAATGTATTTCTATATATCCATAAATATTCACTCTCTAAAATTTTAGAACATTGAATGGTAGTGAAAGTAATTCATTTAATTGAAAGACACAATATTTAAAATCAGATAAAACATAATATTGATCTCAATGAAATGAAGGTAGCTAATAAATAGTCGTTCTGAGAACAGTAGACCTCCCTCTTTCTAAACCATTAAATTAAGAGATATTTTTAACATAACGGAATTTCAAAGAACTTAAACCTTAAAGAGAAGTCCAAATCCATAATGATAAAGGTTAAATTTTTTGGGGAAGCGTTAGCTAGTGGCAGAGGTTAAATTGTTTGTAGAAACGTTACCTTGTGGAAATTGATAAACCACATTTGAAGTCGTTGAGTACATACAAAATTTTAAACACATTTTATTATTCACTTTATTAATGTGAAGTAAAATAAAATTATAAAAAAATATGTTTAAATTACGATAACATAGCTGCGAGTTTATTTATTTCAAAGTTAATACACATATACAAAATGCTAAGTACATTATGTAAAGATCTTATAACTAATTCTTTCCTTAGATTTATTTTTGGAGGAGTTTCTCTTAGGATTTCAAGTTGAAATATTTTCCATAATTTCATGGTGGATTTTAAAGTTGTTAATAAATTTTCTATTATAGCAATTTATAAAAATACACATAATATTTTAAAAATTGCATTAAATGCAAACAAATAAATTGCTCACGTGGCTTATGATATCAGACCAATAATAGATGTACACATTAAAAAAATAAATGGTAATTGTGCACCATATAGACTTCCTCGCTCCATTAACTAATAAAAATATAAACATGAACTTTAAACTCGTAAGATATGTGAAACAAAGCTCTACGTATTGTTAAAAAGACATAATGGGGAAAAAAATAACTTTGCATTTCACCAAAGAGCATAATATATTAAATAATATACATTGTTACATCAACATGTTATTTGTAAGGAGCATTTTCAACTCTCCATTTCCAAATGTCCGTTTAAAATAATATATATTTGTCTAGAACTCAGAAAACATTGAGGTTATAAAATTTGTTTATTTATGACTCCTACTTATTTTCAATGATAAGTAATTTCATCTCACAAAGAGTTGTGAATATGTGGTAAAGGTTGTAATTTCAACTAGTGTAAAATACTGTAAAATTAATTTTCAAGGTAAAATGATGCTCTATTTTATTAATCGTAATGTTAAACAGTCCTTATATTAGAATTAGAATCAAAATAGTTACCTAGAGCAGATTTAAAGAAAATCGAATTTTTTTCTCTTTTCGCTCGTTAGTAAATTACCCTTAGTTTAGAAGATATTTAATTCAAAAAACTCCTCAGGGGAAATTTATGAAATCATTAGAAACCAAGTTTTTAGCCCGATTGGTAAGATGTTTCCGGCTCCAATACGAGACACACAGACAGATGGATGGCATCGTAAACACCCCTTTCTCGGACTCAAAGAAACGTTAATCTTATTCAAAATATTGAATTCAATTTTTTTTGTCACAATACTATCTCTGCCCAAGGGGTCATGATAAAGTAAAAATTCACCTAATCATTTGCCACCATATTGGAAAGGATAGCCATATTGCAAAAAATTAATATTATACATACGTCGTTTGGCCAAATTTCGGAGAATCTATCTGACAAAATTATTTTAAAATCTTTAATGGCACTTGTCGTAACGTTCGTATTAAAACAGGACCTCGTTACAGTAAGCTGGTTACTAACAAATATAATAGTAAATTTGTTAAATAATCCAGATAGTCTGACACATTTGTTCAGTTGGTAGCGTGTATGCCTACTGAGTTAAAGGTCCCAGGTTCGATTCTTGACATGGCTGACAATTTATAGCTGCTAAAACGTTGGTTTACCCTTTAACAATGATAAATTAATGCCTGGAAAATGGATGTTGTGCCTGCCCAGGTCTTAAGTTAGATTATAAGGTATATGAAGCTGCGACAGGCCTATAAATACGGTAGTGTAAAATATATGGCTTGAATAAACAGTTGACCGAGGAAACGGGTTTAAAACAACAATGGATATATTATTATTATTAGCCCCGCGTCTTACTACCCGTTCGGGTTATACGCACTTACGCTAATGTGTAATGGAAGGGTGATAGTGAGATGAAAATGGAGGACCTACAGTTTAACGTGGGATCCGAACCACGGTGGAGGCCTGGCATTCCCCACTTTCACAAGATGTCTGTCTTGTCAGAGGTGAAGGAAGGGTTTGGCAATCAGATAAATCTTTGCCGGAACAATGGATATAAAAGTAAATAATAATTCAGATAAATGCTTGTACTTACTTATTGTACTTCGTTTGAGCACACCAGTAGTATGCTGCCACCATTGTTTGCAGGCTGCTCGAGGAGGCATTAGTCTAGATACAGAGAAGACAGACCTCCAGACCACTAGCAGACTCACAGTCGCCGGTGTCACAGAGAAGGACGCCGGAAATTACACCTGCAGTCCTTCCGACACAAGACCAGCTACCGTCACTCTCGTTGTTGTTCAAGGTACTTGTTCAATAATACAACAACAACAAAATTATACAACATTTGTTTTAACAAAATCAGCTGAGATCTGTCAGAGAATAGATCAGTCATTTTTGATAATCATGAGGTAGTTCAAAGTACTTGTCTAGGATTACTAAATAGGCCTATAATATCCCTTTTAGTAATATTAACTGAATTCCGTTCAAGAGTAAATAGGTAATTGTAGATCTAGAAGCTTATAGATGATTATTTTATCACCGCGTCTTACTACCCGTTCGGGTTATACAATTTAAGTACTAATTACTCTAATGTATTAGGAATTAGGAAGGTTAAATTAGAGGAAGTGAACCCGCATTTGCAAGGAGGAAGAGTGGAATGCCGTTTAGGAAAAACCACGATCTCCCTGTCCTCAGCAGTCAAGCTCAACACGACTGGCGCGTTAGCCAACTACGCCACCGAGGAGGGTAGAAGCTTGTAAAGTTTCTCGTACTGTGTTACTAAATATACTACACCTTTTAGCAACATCGTCACTATTCGTCAAATAGATAGCAAAATGTATATAGGGCAGTAATTCAAATTAGTTGTATCCGTCACCTTAGCTCAGTTGGTAGTATCTACTGAGATAAAGGTCCCGGGCTAGATCTCCAGCATGGTCAAAAAAAATTATCACTGGTGAAATGTGGGTTTACCATTGCACAGTGATAAATTATGCCGGGGATGGGATGTGGTGTTTGTCTTAGTCTATAAGTTGGATTATAAGACCTAGAAAGCCTAGAAAGCCGGTAGTGTAAAATATATGGCTTGAATTAAAATCTGACCCAGGCCACAGAATGGATACAGTAATAGATGTAATTCAAGTTAATTTTCTAAAGTATCATCTCTGTTAACAGTATAGGCTGAAATATATTAGATACTAAGTTATCTGATGTATCTTTGGTGCTCAATACTATTAATTTTCTGATATTAATAAATATACTAGAGATTTTTATTAAGATCAACTAGAATTAACTGGAGATTAAGTCAATTAATGTAGCACTAGTGGTGGTTTAAGGTACTTACTGATATGAGAATAAAAGTACCTTAAATTAAATACAGCTATACAATTATATCTTCTTTATGTTTATTTTTATTTCCTTCTCCATATTTTATATTAATCTTAGTCTTCTATGACATGTTTGGGTGCTATATATTATATTGATGTTAAATATATATTATCAGGGAGTTTGTCAATATTTTGATGTATTAGGACCTATGTGTAAAAAATATTTTGGTAGAATGGTCATACCTCAAAATTTTCACAATATTTCTGATTATATGAATTTAAAAGCATCTCATCATTATCATAAATAATACCTGAAGATGATGTAACATCTATATATAGCACCGAAACATGTCATAGAAGATAAAGCCTAATATCAAATAAAAAGAAGGGAATATAAATAAATATAAATATGATATTATTTAATCATTTATTATTCTTTACCAAATGAAATATGAACATTATTGAAATATATTAGTAAAATTTTACTTTAAATATTGGTTGTTATAAAAGATACAATACAATAGGCCTAAATAATCATTTAAGTAAATTTACTTGTTTCTTTATTATAAGTTCACTAATGTATATCATTGCCTAAAAAATGATCCTAAAATATATGGTGTTATATTGAAAATATTAAAATTGATATTTCAAATAAGACCATTTTATTTCTAAAATGTATTAATTTCTTTCGAGTCTTAGCCAAGATATTTTCATCCTGTAAATAAAAATAGAATTTTTATCTTCTTATTGAAAACTTAATTTGTATTTAATAGTATTAATTCTGTTTATTTGTTTGTAAATATATTTTTTCATATAGAAATTTATTATTATAGACAATTTTCTCCATTAAATTTAACTATAGTTAATAGAAATACTATATATCAAACTATGTCACTGTTTCTATATTTACTAGAATTATATCAATAATACAATGAAATATTCATTATATTTAATGTATATGCTATATTTATACATTATTTTAAACATGTTATATTTAAATTTAATTCATGGCTTTATATTATAAGTGATATTTTGTTCGATCTTGTTCAAAATAACTATAGTAAATGCAGGTTTAGAAATGTTATTTACATACAATGCTGTTAATTTTTACTTTATATATATATATATATATATATATATATATATATANTATATATATATATATATACATACATGTCTACATTATTTTAAACATGTTATATTTAAAATTAATTCATGGCTTTATCTTATAAGTGATATTTTGTTCGATCTTGTTCAAAATACCTATAGTAAATGCACGTTTAGAAATATTATTTTCATACAATGCTGCTAATTTTTACTTTATTATATATAAATATATAGTATTGTATGTAAATAATATTTTTAAACGTGCATTTACTATAGGTATTTTGAACAAGATCGAACAAAATATCACTTATATGATAAAGCCATGAATTAATTTTAAATATAACATGTTTAAAATAATGTAGACATGTATGTATATATATATATATATATATAGTTGTAAAAATGATAGACCTGGATTTAATCTGTGTCATCAATGTACAAGGCACCCCCCTCCCCCAACCAAAAAAAGAGCTGCTTCAGAGGCCGCATGGTCTAATGCAAACACGGGTACACTTCCTTCAAATATAACCTTCCTAATTTTTAAAACAATTAATGTAATTAGTACACAATCGCATAGCTTGAACGGGTAGTAAGACGCGATGCTAAAAACAATAGGTTTTTTTAATTATGTTTACATCTGGGGAGATAGATGAAATTATTTTAGTGATTTTGTTTATATATTCCATTCAGGTATTATATTTACATGTCATACGGATTATATGGTATGGCTCTAAAGTAAAAATAAGTCATGATTACAAGTTTTGTTTTAGAATTAAAATTGTTTAGTAATTTTACTGAAACTAAATACTTGGGGTGTAGTTTATATTATGATAAATATCACTGAACTGTTTTTTTTAAAAGCGATAAGCAAGCATTGAAAAAGCAATTTTTGTTTATAGTTTTGTTCTAGATCAAACCCAGAGCCGGGTTATTTAACTCCATAACAAAATTATTACTAAACCTTTATATTTGGACTTCTTGTTCAAAAATAATATATTATATTATTTTAACATTTAAATAAATGTTCATATATTTATTTAAATTGCAAATAAATCTTTTGGTTTATTCTAAAAGTGATTTTAAAAGTTAATTATCTATTAGAGAAAATTATACCGTTTAAAAAATAAAATCTAGGCCTATATTGTACGTTTCGTAATACAAATATTCCTAACAAAGTAGCTTAAAAAACTTTTAATGCACACTTATTATGTTAAAGGTTGATTTTTTTTAAGTAAAACCTTCTTTATTATAGGTTAGAATATTCAAATCCAACTTATATCAAATCAGAAGGCACTTTCCTGAACTTGACAGATTCAACTACTCTTACTTTACTGTGGTGCGTGTCATATACGCATCGGATTGTAGGCGCGAATGGCTTTAACACAGCCTCGTAAAATATAGTTTGCAAACGTGTTACAGGATTATTCCGTCAGCTGTGAGCTGTGCGGCATTACACTAACAAGTGTGTTAGAGTGAGAGGAGAATTTTAATTAAATGAAGAAGAGAGCTAAATGAGAAAATTATTCGGACCTAAATTACTAAATGCCATAGGCTTAAATGTTTGGCATCATTACAAATGAAATGTTGTCTTTCCAAACATGACAACAGAGTTTACTATTACTTATAATGTTCAAGGTTATTTCAATTAAATTTAAATGAATTATATTTTATAAAACCATTTGTCTTCACCCTAACCAGAGGTCACGGTATTCTAGAGCACTAATTTCACAATAAACAAAGGCCCAAATGATTGGTATGATAGAGTTCGAATCACTGAAAGGTGAAATTTTGGATGATTTTCAAATACTATTTTAAACTGTAGTTTTACAAGCCCTTCTCCATGTTAATGCTGGTGAGTTTCTATTTGAATACATTTCTCATTCTTACACCTTAATTTAATCCATTAGTAACATTATTTAAAGGTGTGGTAATTAATACTTATCTACTTATTTTATTACATAATAAGCTCGAAAGTTCATCGCAACACTAGCAATATATTGAACTAATTCTATCCATTCCATCTCATTACACCCAATCTCTAACTTGAGATAGCTCTATCCAGTCAATCTCAATGAATCCAATATCTATTATGAGCTAATGCTATCCATCTCACTAAACACTATAGCTATCTTGAGTTAATTCTATTCAGTTCACCTATCTTGAGCTAGTTGTATCCAGTCCTCCTCATTACACTATCAATATCTTGAGCTGGTTCTATAAATTCCACCTCCTTACACCCTATTCTTATCTTGAGCTAGTTCTATCCAGTCTAGTTCAATACACACTATCACTTTCAGGTTCATTGATGTTTCGAATCAATACCTTGGTAACGGTTCTAGATTCTTTCATTTTTACTCACCGTAATTTGAGAGACTTGATTGCCCTATTATATATATTATGCCCCATTATTTAATCCCCTCTACTTCCCTGAATATTCATATCTTTTTTGGAACAGATATATTTCCAAGCAGATTGTCTTCTAACACCTTAAATCCTTACCTTAACTTGTACCTTAAATTTATTTTCGTCATATAGGTTGAGAGACCACGTTTCACAGCCATAGATAAAAACCAGTAAAATTATTCTTTTGTATATTCTAAGTTTTAAATTTCTTGAAAGCAGGCGAAATTTCATCAAATTACTGACCGATTAATAGCATGCATTTCCAGAATGTGTTATTTTCCTATTTTCCACTTAAATATCATTGTAACCCGTCTCGGTGGCGTAGTTGGCTAACGCGCTTGTCGTGTTGAAGCTCGACTGATGAGGACGGGGAGATCGAGGTTCAAATCTCGGTCGTGTGAACTGGGGGTGGTTTTTCCGAAATGGTTTTACACTCTCCCTCAACGCAAATGCGGGTTCACTTCCTCTAATTCAACCTTCCCAAGTCCTAATCCATTAGAGTAATTAGTACTTAAAGCGTATAACCCGAACGGGTAGTAAGACGCGGTGCTAAATATTATTATTAATATCATTGTATATAAATATTTAGACTCACAAAAGTACCAAATAATATGTTGTTGTTCACAGTGATCTAAAAAATTTCTACCTCATTTTGTATCCTAATATAGGTTGTATTTTCAGCTTTCACTTCTAAAATTATTTCCGTACTAACATCTTATATAATTTTTGTATTGATTGCAGTGGCTTCCTTACTTCTACCAATCAAATCTAAATCATTTGCACATTAATACATGCAATGTACCGTTTAATGTCAACCCTTCCATAATCTCTTGCATTACCCCAATTGAATACTCTTGAGTCTAGATTAAAAAATAATGGGGAAAGTTCATGTACTTGTTTCAACCCATAGTATATTTCTAAAGTAAATGGTAAGTGAAATCCAACCCATACTATGACACGCTTACCTACCAAACTTATCCTTTTTATCTCTACAGGCCTTACAAATTTCTCAAAATTATCTAAAATCTGAACCAAAAAAAGTTTTTAAATTAAAAATCGGCCTTTATAAAATGTAAGTGTAGTTGATTTGCCCTCGTGTGGTAATATAATAATAATAACAGCTATAATAAAGATTATAGAATTGTAGAAATTATATCATTCAGTTTATTATTATAGGATTTAATTAAGATTTCAATGGTACAAACTAATACTATTTTTTATAAAATTAGTATAAATGAACATATGCATTAAATAAGATTTTCAGTTAATATTTTCTGTTAAATTTAAAATTTATAATGGTTTATTGATGCGATAATATTCTTTTTAATGTGTCCTGTAATGCAAAGATGAATTAATAGAATTTTTTTTTTCAAATATATTAAGAAAATGCAATACACTTGTTTCAATAAACAAATCTATTATAATAATTATTTGAAAGGAATTTTTAAGATTAAGTTCGCACCATTAATAAAACAATTAGATTTATTTGTAAATACTACGTTGAGTTGTATTTTTGTAGTATTAGTTCTTTATCATAAGTTTTCTGACTAATATTACGTAAGAATTCATTTCAATGTCGAAAAAAAAACCTAATATTTTTCTCTCTGCGAAGAAGGTAAATAAAGATTTCCTTTATCTTCTTCATACTCGCAAAAATGTCTTCGAGACGACGAAGTAGTTCTTAATATGACTAAAAATAAAAGGAACAAAAAAAAATTACTTATTGCAAATTTATACGCATATTTCTCTTCCGTCTTCTTGAATTTATCCCATTACTCAACTCGACGCAATTCAACTTGATGACGTCATAGATCATTATTCTTGGACTTCTTTTGTACCGAAAAGTTTTGTCCTCCATGTTTCTTTCCCTACACTCATATGGAGATTTAGATAA
>CABFOV010001202.1:75115-122491 GCA_902141375.1 Timema poppense
TGGTGTGTGGAAAAAAAAAAGAACAAACAGTAAGTTTATTCCTTGTTTTCCAACTTTTGTTAAGAAATTTATTGCATCTTAACGTCATGCTCTTTCAATTGATGTTATGTTTTTGATTATGAAAAGAATGCCAAATAATGGTATAATTTATAATAGTAATGAAATAAGATAAATATTATTAATTCAAATATAAGCTACTGATATCGCCTCAATTTTAATTGCAACTATACATTTTATATATTTAAAAAAAATATTATATATTATAACGTTTAATTTGTTTCTTATATAAATCTTGCACAAAATAAGTAATTAAATAAGTCCTATTAGGTGCATTATATTCAACCAGTATTTACATAAAATGTCAAAGATTTGTTTGATATATTCGACCTTGGTGGTCTTGGGGTGAAGTGCTTTTCTCAGAACCCAATGCTAGTGGGTTCAAACCCAACCAGGGTTGATGGACTTTTCCTGAGCGATACTATTCCGTGACACGACTTCTTTCGGATGGGAAGTAAAGCCGTTGAGTCTTGTGTCGATTGTGGCATGTAACCGGGAAGGTATGTGAAAATACCTCTTCGGGCAAAATGGGTAGAATATTTCGCTTTAGCTCATAGAAATTCTTGTGTTCTCATGTAATTAGTTGGTTTAGAAAGTGCATATTAAATACTTTAAATAAATATATTTCATGATATATCCTCAGTATTGCAATATTTAGCAAGGCTTTTTTTCAAACATGAAACAAAGAAGAAACCAATTAAATATCATAAATATTATAAAATTGAGATTGTTGCCATGAAGTAACGTTAATATAGATAATTTTTACTTCTGATACTCTATATTACCCTACTATTCCATTGAATTAATTAATTATCTCCTCTAATTGTCAAGTTATTAAATACTTAAATATGTTTTGGATTGTTGAAATTGGAACATAAGTAATTAAATAAGAAAGTAGGAAAAATATTTATATTTTCTTATCGATTATCTTTAAAACTTATACAAATAATGCTGACATTTAAAATTAAGATTTCAATTATATAAATTATCATTATTATTTGTGAAAGTGATACAAATCATACTATGACAACTGTTTAGCATTTTGTACATAGATACAGAACCATTTCATACGCAGCATTCAAAAAGCCCATACACTCAGATCTATTTGAATTTGTCAATACCAGTTAATAATTGTACAGTTTAACCAAATTTATTGGCCAAATTGTCTAAGACGTCACTCTTGCAAGTAAACTATACAGCCTATGATGATATTATCTAGGTTGGAATCTTTGTCGGGTGAGCTGAAGGTAGGTTTTTTCCAAAATTGGGGTATACTTCATATAAATATAATATTTCTCATCCCTAAGAACCATCAACGTAATTATTAATAAAGCGTATAACTCGAACGGTTAGTAAGATGTGGTGATAAGAAAAATATATTTTAGCTGGTTTGGATAAAGACATTACTAGAGTTTTAGAATGCGATCCTTCATGTTTAATTTAGTTTTGCATTTTAATTATTAATTGTATTGTTCTAATTATCTGTATATGACTAACACATAATTTTGGAATATGTAATTTTTTTAGCACCATATCTTGCTACCCATTCGGGCTATACAGCCTATGTAATAATTACACTAATGTGCTAGGGATTAGTAGGGTTTAATTTAAAGAAATACACCCACATTTGCATAGAGGGAGAATGAAAAACCATTTGTCAAAACACCCGACCGAAATCGAACCCTGATTCCCCCCTCTGCGGCAGTCTAGTCCAACACGAGTGTAGTGTGCTAGACCACGAAGCCATTGGTTGCTAAAATCTTTCAACCAACATCAAAATGTTGATCAGACTAATAAATTGTCTGCTTATTATAAATAACTTTAAAATGAAATCTTGGGGCTATAATATTCAATTCGCTCATTGTGAGAAATTGGAATCCCTAGTACCTCTCCGGACTATACATCATGACAAGACTTATAAAGCTCATGGCCACTTCAAAACGAACATGCAACTTTTCCAATAGGTGTTCCGGTAACATTTTAAGAATATAGCTATATAATAATTTCCTGGTAATGCTAAAACAACTACTTATTTAAATTAGTATCTTGCTTTTAGCCCCAAACATAATCTAAACATTTGAGGCTTTATTCCTTTCAGTCTTTTACCAATGAATTACATTATAAGATATTATGGTTACTTTTTCCAGGAATTTAAGAACACAAAATTTCTGTTTTAAGTTCTAAGTGATCCAATTTACTTAAATCTACCCAAAAAAATATTTCTATATTTTTTTAGCATTGCGTCTTAATATCTGTTTAGACTAAATGCATATGCAATAGTTACTTTAATGAATTAGGGATGAAAAAGTTTGAATGTATAGTAAGTGTACCCGCATTTTCATGTAGGTAAGGTGGAAAAAACATTTTGTAAAACTACCCTCAGTACAACCGACCAATATACAAGCCCCAATTCCCCTGTTAGTGGTAATATACTCTAACACGAAAGTGATGCTTTAGACCACGCATCCACCGAATCCAATTACATTAACTATTCCCCACTTTTAATTATCCGATTGAGGATATTAACATATTTATAACTAACTGGTCTTTGATGAGAAGACATTATTTAGAGAAAAGGCAGTTCCGTTTAGTGATCGTGGGAAACCGTTAAAAAAATTACCTTCGGTATATCCTGTAGGGATTTGAACCACGATTTCCTCGTAACCCGCCAAGCAATACATTTTAAATGTGACGTCTTAGATTTTGTGATTCGTGAAATGGATAAAAACGATACTAATAATATAAACAATTTATTATTTTTGACTTTTTTCCTTCATCAGGAGAGCGGACCGAGGCCATGCAGAGAGACGGAAATAACTCCGGCGCCTCCAAGCCAACGCCACGTGGCCACCACGTGTGTCGACAGTACGAACACATGACCTTGACCCTGGCCTGCACCTCCCTTTACTGGTGGTGGTGGAATTCACAACACGTGCTAGACGTCACTTGAAGACGTTATATTTAACAATCTCCGCCTAAAGAAGATCCCTTCCTCATGCTAAAAATTGTTCGGGTAGGTCAAGTGATAGTCGTCGTGATGCCGTTTTGTGTTGTTATTACAGAGTCGGGAAAGTCACGTGGTTAAATACTCGTATCTCCTAAATGAAACAAGGAAAACTAGAGTTTAATCTAAACCCTTTTTTTAAATGGTTCCATTTATTTGTATTTATTTAAAATAATAAAATTATGAATAAAACTATTTCGAATCAAATTAATGACACATAGTCATAATACACTTGGATGAAAACATATCAGTGAACTTAAGCTATCATAAATCATGATATTTAATGCTAAGAATGATTTTAATTTACCAGCCAAGGGACGCCTTTTTTGAAATATTTATTATTTATAAAGATTAAGTCTTTACATTTCGGGTATGTGCTTAGATTTGCTTGGTAAGCTACAATAGTTTAATAAGTGTATGGTATTTCTTAAATTTCTAGTAAAAATAATTATCTCCTCTTTTTACCGATAAAATTGCATAATTAAAGTTATAAATATACCCATTAAACTACGTTTGGATATTAGGTATGTAAAAAGTAACTGCAAAAATATTTAAGTACACATTATTCTGTTTATTATAAGGATTTTTTAACAGGACAGTTATGTGAACATAGTATTTTGTTTATCTTAAATGATATGCCAATCAATTTTAAGAAATAAAAATATAGAAAGTCTTAGACTAAATAATTATGTGGTTGATCTCAAAAGATAGGAATATTGATACGGTCATGTTCATGTCATGTTGAAGAATTACGTCTTGATTATATTTGTTTGAGGTAATATTTGATATTTGTTTTATTTTAATAAATAAGTAGTCTTAAATTACACGTTTTCCTAGGAAGGGCTTTAATTGACTAGAAAAGTTACTTATTCCAGCTTTAACATATTCATACGTCAGATAATGGTGTGGTATACTTCAAATGTATTTTTTATATAAATATATTATTAGTACGTATATATTAGCATTAAAATAATGGTTACATTTTATCAATTTTGGCCACAAAAAAACCACATTTAAATTCCTTTCTATGAAAATCGGAACGTATATAAGGCTGCTTTAGCTAATGAAATATTAAATTTAATATGTATCCAAATAACTACCAGTCACATACAAACAATGGTGCATGTAAGATACTAAACAAGTAGTAGCACAAGTAAAATGTCAAATTTAATTTTCTGCAGCTAAGCTAAATATTTAACTGGGTATTTTTGTAAAAATTGTATTCATTTATTGTTACTAAAAATATAGCTACCTCACCAAATATTAAAGTTTTAATGATTTTCTTTAGTTATTTATTTAAAACGCATCTCATCGTAACATTTTTTTAGGTGATATTAAACAAACACTTTTTTACAACATTATTTTATTTAAAAGTGAAGGGAGAATAGCTTGAAAGAATGATTCACATACAGAAATTGAAAGCTTGTGTATTGACCGAAATATTTATAGATACTTCATGTAGACACTAAGAATAGATATAGCAATTAAATTAAATCAGATACATTGAAATGAAATCATTTTAATATTATATAAAAGTCAATAACACTAAAAAGAGTATTATTACTATAATTTAAATTATTATTATTATTATTAATGTTTGTAGAAGACTAAGTGGAGTGTAAACCCTTGGATATTTAAAATATATTTTGTGAAGCGGGTTTCATCATAAATTGATGCACCTAAGCAGTCTAAGCACTATCACACTTAAGACGATCATATACACAATAGAAATAGAATGAAGAAAATGAGCATTTTAACCTGTAATACTTCTAATTTACCTGTTATAACCCTTCTGTTCTTATGAATAATTAACACAGTCACTATAATATTTTCGCCTTGAAAACATTGACTTGCTTTTTAAAATTACCTATATTTTTTTTCCTATTATAGATGGACATATGATACAAGGCACTTTTTTAATATACATCCTGACAGGATGACTCCTACGATAAATTTTGGTGACTAGACCAAATATCCTAAGATGAAGATAATTGATAAATAAAATATACGTACAAAATAAAACTACTTCAAGATAAAACAAAATTTTGACACAATAGGACCATTTTTAGAATTATTTAAGAATTAATGGTTTCAGTTTCAACGTCAAATCTTTGAATAAGATTCATACATTCATTAACATGGGTAATCCTTACTTGACCTGTCGTGACTTCACAAGTAGGAAACGTCCTTAAGATCTATTTTCAAATGATGAGAAACTCTTTAATTTATTGTAATTTTTCAAATCAAATTTTGATTTAAAGGATAGTATTTTGTGGAATAATTCAATTATTGTACTTAATGTTGTGACGTCTATTGATTTCCCCCTCCTCCATTTAAAATATTCTTAAATATTCTATCAACTTTTTTTACTGGCCATGAGCAAAAAGTCACTAATAAGGTAGGTATTTATAAGTTGGTGAAAAGAAACGTTACACAATTAATTTTATATGAAAGGCGAAGCTTGTGGGGTTAGTTTATAATCTAAGAAATCAGCTGTATCTGAATCATATTCTAATAGAATGAGAAATTACGTCTACCTGAACATGGCGATCAAACATGAGACTTTTGGTTTAGCATGTGAATGCTATACCACTGAGCTATCCAGGATTTGTCCCATGTTCAGAGACATTCCTCAATCATATTTTGAGGCAGAATATATGATATCCGCAGTTTCGCAATTTGAATAAGTATTAATGGCAAAAAAAAAAAAAAAAAAATGGGAGCAAAACTTTGCACTCAAGCCTTATAAATTGTAGCCAATATCTCAGAATAAATTTCATGGGTACTTCTACAAATAATTGTATCAGGTAAATTAACCTAAAGTCCACTTATAAAATATCTGGTTAAAGTTGTTATTATTACAATATACAGATGTATGTACAATAAATATTGTTTCCTTTGAATGGTTTCAAGGTACTTATATTGTGCAGGAGATTTAAATTATAAAGGTTTAGCTTAGGTACTAGAAGGGTAAACCTATGTAATGCTCACTTAATCTTATTTAAAATGTGAATTTGTAAATTTTGTAAATAGGCTTTCGTGCAAATATATTACAGATTTTTTTACCCGCCTCGGTGGCGTAGTTGGCTAACGCGCTTGTCGTGTTGAGCTCGACCACCGAGGACGGGGAGATCGAGGTTCGAAACTCGGTCGGGTGAACTGGGGGTGGTTTTTCCTAAATGGTTTTCCACTCTCCCTCCACCCAAATGCGGGTTCACTTCCTCTAATTCAACCTTCCCAATTCCAAATCCATTAGGGTAATTAGTACTTAAAGCGTATAACCCGAACGGGTAGTAAGACGCGGTGCTAAGTATTATTATTATTACAAATTTGAGAAGTATATTTTAATAAAAACGGTGTATCAGCTCATTTAGAGAGATTATTGTAATATGGGATAATATACTATTTCTTAATAGGTTCTTTAAGACTTTAAAATTTAGGGAAGTTCAAGTACCTGGGAGATCTACTGAAAAAGGATGCATACTACACCTTAAAAATAGGTGTAGAATCGCCATGGTCTAGTAGAAGGTTATTGCTGACCACAAATATGAGTTTATAACTGAGGAGGAAACTGATGAAATGCTACATTTCTAGCATCTCGCTGTATGAAGCAGAAACTTGGGATCTCAGAATGATGGAAAAGAAATACTTGGAAAGCTTTGAAATGTGGTTCTGGAGAAGATTTGAGAAGTTCAGGTGGACAGACAGGTTGACAAATGATGAAGTCCTAAGAAGAGTAGGTGAGAAGAGAACAATTTTGGATGTGATTCTTTCGGTACAAAGCAAACTGTATCGGACACATCCTTAGGAGGAACTGTCTTATGCATGACGTCATAGAAGGAAAGGTCGAGGGAAATAGTAGCTTAGGATGAAGGGAGATTTAAATATTGTATGACTTGATGGAAAGAAGAATATTCTGAGAGCTGAAGGAGGAGGAGGCAGAGGGCAGGACGCACTGGCAGTCTAACTTCACCAACAAAAATAATAATCCTATCTTAAGACAGAACACGTAATAATAATAATCCTGTATTTAAAAACTGGATAAATCATTTTCTAAAATAGTTGTGTTAGAATCTATAGGTCCATGTCTAAATTTCTACTTACGTCACATATTTCACATGAATTTTTTTACCAGTATGTATTACCACCCGTTAGGTTTATACACATGTATTAATTGTGATATTGTTATAAAGATGAGTGGACTTAAATTTAGAAGAATTGTACCCACATATGCGTAGAGGTATAATGGAAAATTATATGTGAAAATCCACCTTCATTACACTTGACTGGGATTCGAACAGTGGTCTACGTGTCATCGATTATTTAACCACCTAATTGGGTTATTTCTTACTTTAATTAATGTCGTTGCTATATATTTACATAATATTTGTCTAAAATAATTCGAGAAGTGTAAAACTAAAAGTTCTCTTTATACATACTAGAGAACGTTTTCTCTCTTTCCCTCTCTAAAGGTCACCAAAACAACTCACCGATTTTTATTGTTTTTGTTTGGGGATTCTGGTCAAGCTTTGAGCTCAAGCAAAGGCGTATTTTCAGTAAAAGAGGGCAAGAAAGAGGGGGGGATGTTTTAAGAAGGGAGAAAGAGGGATAGTGCTAGAGGGGGCCAAGAGGTCACCAGGGAGCTGTAAATAGTCGGCCAAGTTGACCCCGTGGTTTGGCGTGACCTGACCGCTTAACTTCTCCACCTCCATTCCAGGATTTTCTTTTTTTTCTTTTGCCTCCCTGTCCACCACCCCTCCTTCCACCAAAAACATCCTCACAGCCTCATCCCTTTCTTTACTCGAGATCTTCTTAACACCTGGACCCAACACTACGGCCTAAACAAAAGGTCTGGTACAACGTAGAAGTCAGAATTTTCCTCCTTCATCATCCCCTTTGTGACCCCTTCCACAAGCTTTTATCTTATTCCCTACCTTTCTCAACAAATCTCTACCCATCTTTGAGAAATATTTGAAGAGGGATCTGTTACCACTCCCTTGTGGGTTTTTATAAGAAATATTTATTCCCTTTCCCATCCCTTATAATGATTTGTTCTGCCACTTTTTCTTAAGAGTTTCGTAAACAGTGGGTGTAAGCTCAAGGAAACAAGGAAATTTATCGAATTTTATATAATTTTTCTTAAAGTCTGGCTTAAATCATTATTAATATTTGTAAAGTCAAACATGTATATTTAATGATAGAACAAGTTATGTATAAACATTTTTTTATTTCTTTAAAAATAAATCTAACTCTAAACAGCCAATTTATTTCTAATTCATAAAGAACTGAAGCAGAATGATTTTAAATAAATATTACATACACAAAAATTGCACATATTTATTTGTTTGAATAATTTGTGTAAATATATCCTTATTTTCACACACTAATAGCAATTATTAGTGGCTATGAATTTATTCAAAAATCTTAATTTTAAGCATAGAACTTATAGAAATGTTCAAAATAGTTTAAATAGTATTTCTGTTTATTGATATGAATCTAAAAAAATCCAAAATTATTGGTGAGCTTTCACTTAAAAATACAGTATTATTATTATAAAATATAAGTGTATCTTGTAATCAAATAAAGTTATAAAAATTGAGTTATAGTCTGCATGGTAAAACTTAGCTTTATAATCAACAATATAATCAAAAATGTGAAATCTTGATATCAATTATTATCTTAACGATGAATTACATATGAGAATATGTATAACCTTGTTTAGTGAGTTGATTGGCAAACCCACTGAGAAGAGACCACTGGGAGGACCTATACGCAGATGAGAGGATATCATTAAAATAGATTTGAAAGAGGTATAGTGTAATGAGGTGGACTGGATAGAACAATCTGAAGATATAGACAGGAGGAGTATTTTTTTAGGAGCTACAATGAACTCTAGAGTTTATGAACCCATAACGTAAGTAAGTAATTTTAAGTTTACAACAATTATAGAATATTGTATCCAACACAATACTAAAGAGCATAATGACTTCATATTTCTAAAAGCTTATTATTTATCTTACTGGCGTAGTTAAAGTCTATAAGAGATAGATTTTATTTGTTTAGAATCATCAACTATTATGTTTACTAATAAAGTTGTGAAAGTAATGTATTACAAGTAATGTTTAATAATTATAAAAAGATGTACATAACTGAAATATTTTAAGAAATATGTTTCTAAACAAAGAACTTTAATTATCTAGAAAATACAAATAATTATAAAAATATATAGTTTCTATATTTTAACAAAACGTTATTTCTATTCACATAGACTGCAATTAAATGAAAAGAAAACACGTTGAATCTCATTAATGTCGTGCCAGTTTTGTTATTTCTTTCATTTTACATTTCTCTTGTATTTCTTGTCTTGCTTCGATATTTGCTAGAGATTTTTATAATAAGATTTGGGATGACGTCTATGTAACGTTAATAATATAAAGTCTTTTTACGGGTAAACAAGTCAAAATGTCTTCCAGCACTCGATTCAGATCTTAGAATTGTATAAAGGAAATATTTGCACTCGAATGAATTAATGATTATTAAGAATAGAATATAAATTATAGCCTAATTAAAAAAACAATGATAATATTTTATTATAATTTAAAATATAAAATTGACTACTATATTCTACAAAAGAAATAATAAAATATAATGTAATAATATCACACTTATATGAGTGTTTGTTTAAGCTATAAATTTATACATGCACAACATATTGAACATACAATTTGGTGTGCATCTAGTGTAATTTAATGATATTACGGTAACCTGGCGGTTTAGGGGCAAGGTGTCAGACTTCTGTGCTATGGGTCCGGGTTTCAATCCCTGGTTCCGGCACAGATTTATCTGATTGCCAAACTCTTCCTTCACCTTTGACAAGACGTGTATTAATCACATCTTGTGAATGTGGGGAATTACAGGCCTCCACCGTGGTTCGGATCCCACGTTAAACTGTAGGTCCTTCATTTCATTTCACAATCACCCTACCATTACACATTAAGCGTAAGTGTGTACAACACAAACGGGTAGTAAGACGCGGTGATAACTATAATAATAATAATAATAATAATAATACTTATCGTATATTTAAAAATAACATCTTATACTATTATACCATTACTTCAATCGATTAATAAACTATTTACGCTTGTTTGGAACTTTTTTTTAAATTAAATAAGGGTAAAGTTTTATAATATTGGTATTGCACTCAGCCACACTAATTTGAATAAATTTGTAATGGTTCTATAAAGGTTCTATACAATAATGGTGCCACAATAATTATATCTTACAATGCATTTTATATTTAATTATATTGTTTGTTAACATTTTATGACTTTTAAAATCTAATTTTACAGCCCATCCAGAATATCCCTATTTAATTAAATGTATACGTTGGTGTAGATGTATTTTCGTTTGTGGGGTGCTATAGTGGGGGACCATTTATTAAAACAACCCTTAGTACATCAAACCTGTATCCCCGAACTCACCTCTTCATAAACGATAAACCAATCCAGACGAGATCACTGCCTTTGTCTGAAAGCTCAGTGATTTTTTGTTATTTTATATTCAATTATAATAAGATATATCAGTACACGAGGGCAAATGCGTTGAGGTAGAGTTTTTAGAGTACTATTTTCATATAATGGACATTTTAGAAAATAAAAACAGTGTTAAAAATTATTACAACTTTACAATACCTTTAGAGTTATTGTAAATAACTTATTTTATAGTTATTAATTATATTTATAAGATGAATAACTGCAAATAATATAGCTTAACCTATGAATACACGAAAGTAGATTATTAATTTATATATATGTCAGATAAGCTCCTTATTATGAAAATTGGACTATATACTTTTTTCCTTGTAACCTACATTATATAAAGAGTTATCCTTTTAAGTTAATAGGAAGTAACCATCGCACGTCCCTTTCTTACGTCAAAAAAAAACCGCTTTCCCTTGTTGGCATTATATCTCATTCTATGTCAACCACATTTTCCACTCTATACTTCCGAGACACATGTTAAGTTAGGAAAATATAAGAAGAGAAAATGGCAACTTCCATACTCACCTCCTTCTTTAAATATTTTTTTTTCGTTATAAAATTTTGCATTTAAAAAAAAAAAAGGGCGAAAAATAAAATCTTCTACCGGCGATTTATGTGCTGCTATGCTCTCAATTCCCATAAGCTGGGCTGTATGCAAGAAGGATATAAGTTCAAATTAGGTTTTGGTTCCTTCTAGTTGTAATAAGACATAGAATTTTATGTATCCTTACTGGAGACATTTAAAGCTAAATTTCTTAAATTACTTTATATGTCAACATAAGACTTACTAAGTTATTTATGTTTATAAGAAACACAATGACAAATCCCCTAGACTTCATCTCATTACTTTGAAAAGGTATCCCCCATATTAGTAATGATATATTTTTTGGACAAACTGAGGTTCAAATACTAGACGCATTCATGTTACCAGCTTAGCCAAGTTCTCACACTTTATTGTCGGTACAATTAATTGCCAGTTTTAGGGAATTTACAGCTATGTAAACTACCTATGTATAAATATATGTAAATATTCCCCACCACAGCTTATTGTTTTACCAGTGTTTACACTTACTGTAATGGAGTAGGCTTTTGGTAGGGTTTTAAATTAACTGTAACCACATTTGCATGGAGCCAGAGTGTACAATTATTTATGGATGTTTCCTAACTGTTACGTCATATCAGGTCAATATAGGGATTTCCCATATAAATGAATTTAAGCTTTATTCAGCTTTATTAAAGATATAACGTTAAAACAAAAATTATAATTTCTTAAGTTACTTTTAAAATAATTGTCCAATAACACAAAACTATTATTTTTATCTTTAAGCTTTTTTGTATACTTATTTTATATAGATCAAATACAACATAGGCTATTTGATTTGATCTCGAAAATGGCATTTAGAATTCTTCCTGCCAAGATGTAGATTTAAAAATATCCTTGTTAGCATATGTATATGTAGAATAATAAAGAAGAATATTATAATTTTAAAACGGAAGTAAATGTTTCCAAAATGCAAACTGTATAGCGACTCTGTAAACTTGTCAGAGGAAGAGGGGATGTGCTATCAGTATATAAACAAAAGGCCTCACAGGTTGAACTGCTCGGTTTCTTACCTCTCCTTCTGGTTAATACATCGGCGTCTAAGTGTGATGGTGGTTAAATTGCTTAAGTGCGTCAAGTTAAGATGCAGCCCGTCTTGAAATCTTCAAGAAGAAATTTTGTTAAGAAAAAACAACTTAGTGTATTAATCGGGTATGAAAACCGCAAGCTTGCAATCACCAATAAACCAAAATAAACGAGATGATCCTCTTTTTCGTATAAGTGGGCATTTTTAAACTACAGTATATATTTAATTTTTTATTTATTTGAGGTGTTTAACGTGCACTTTCTGAATGGATGATTATATCAGCACACGAGTAGTTCTATGAAACCCGCCTCGGTGGCGTTGTTGGCTAACGCGCTAGTCGTGTTCAGCTCGACTACTGAGAACGGGGAGATCGATGTTTGAATATCGGTCAGGTGAACTGGGGGTGGTTTTTCCTTAATAGTTTTCCACTTTCCCTCCACGCAAATGTGGGTTCACTTACTCCAATTCAACCTTCCCAATTCCTAATCCATTAGCGTAATTAGTACTTAAAGCGTATAACCCAAACGGGTGGTAAGACGCGGTGCTAAATATTAATAATAATAATAGTTCTATGAACAAGAGCGAAATGGCCTACCAATTTTACCAGGTAAAGTATTTTCACATTTATTCCAGGGTTATTTTATATGCAACAATAGACCTGGATCTGAAGGTTTTACTTCCACTCCAAAGGAAGTTGTGCTACGCATTTTTATCACCCAAGAAAAATCCGTCAACCTCGGCTGGGTTCGATTACAAGCATATCAGGTCCTGAGGCGTTCACTTTACCCCAAGACCCCCGAGGTCAGCCTAAACTTCATTACATGATATGATTTTACCTAATAAGCTTGTGTGTAATTAAATACACTAAATAATCATCCTTTATAAAGAGTGGGAAACCTCGTTATTGCTGAAAAAAAAACCTCCCTTCTACCCTCGCCTCTTCTCATACAGTCAAAGCGATCAGGAAATGAGCTTAATCCTCTTAAGTTAATATTCAATTACGTTGCACTAAGATTGTGATTATAGTCGAATCTTAAAAGAAAATACTTTTAGAAAATATAAAAAGTTTTTTACACATTCATAATTAATAACGTTTGATTAAGTCAATAGTATTTTTTTAGCACCACATCCTTCCACCTTTTAGGGTTATAACCTTATGTAATTATTAAACTAATGCTTTTAGGAATAAGGGTGACTATATTTAGAATAAGTGTACCCCCATTTGGGTATAAGGAGAGTGGAAAAAAACATTTGTAAAAACCAACCTCAGTACATCCGACCGAGATTCGATCCTTGATCTCCCCGTCATTGATAGTCTAGTCTACTGCAATAGTTGTGCAATAGACCATGTGATCACCTATGTGGGTCGCCAATAGTGTTATTTTATATAATCATATTTATAATATCTATTAATAATGAATACTACAAATGAAGTGACCTGAATGATGAATGCTAGCACGTATATCTTGCAGTTTTTCCAGTTATCATAAAAAGCCCTTCCTATTTAAATTGGACTGTCGCAAAAGTAATATCACCACAACAATAACCAAATATTCGAGTTAACCTTAACCAAGTAAATCTTCATGAGTTCATACACGCAGCAATATTTTTTGTAAGTGATTCCAGAGGCATATACGAGCTGTATCAATTTGAACATATACATGATAAGTATAGTAATTTTTTTTTTAATTTTTACGAGTCTAAATATATTTATTATATATTAAAAAATAAAATGTTGATAGTAGGTATACTCCAATAATAGTAGTCTTGTAATTATTTTATCAAATAATTAATATATTAATTATATATTTTAGTAAAATGAAAATAAATTATTCTCTATTTTTACAAATAAATGGTCATATTTAATGTTTATGTTTTCTTCTTAATAAAAGTCTTCATCGTGACTGCCACACAAACACACACACAAACACGAAAAAGAAAAAAGTTGGAGTGGCAAAAGAAATACTTAATTAGGTTTTTTTTAAAAATAAAACACGTCGATGGAAACTCAAAGGACAGTGGTTAATATAGGCTTGAGATCCTGCTACAATAGTTTATGATCCCATTCATAAAACAAAGGCTGGCTGTGGATACAAAATAAAAATAGATAATAATAAAATTATTGATGAATTTAAAAAAATAACTGGACCCTTAAGCCGGTGGTTGGTAACGTAATTTATAATATATGCTTTCCAAAGTATAATTTTGTGCAATAAAACATTAATGATTTCTTGTTTATAATCTATAGTAGCTGTTAAACAAAAAATAGAAAAATTCTCCCCATGTTATTTTAACTCGCACCCCCATCAACCACACTTTGCGTACCATTTTTCTCTTAATAATGTACAATATGCCATAAAATCATATTATCAATAAATAGATTTAAAATTTAATTTGTAATGGACTATCAAATTTTAAACAGTAATGAATACTAAACGGAATTACTTGGAACAGACCCAAAATAAGTCCATTACATTTAATGACCTCATATAAAGCTATATTTTATTCATGAAATAGTTAATAAATTCTATCAGATGATGATGGTATATTTTCACGCATCAACATACACACCCAATTAAATCGTTACTTTTTCCCTTCACTATTAATCTGACCTATAGATTAGTATTTACTTAGATTATATACTACAAATAACATTTAAATTCTATTTCTATAAATATGAAGTATTGAAATAAAGCAACATTTGAACGGTTACGATTTTTAATCATGTGTACAAGTATAATATATTTTTATATAATTATGAATTTACTACAGTCAATTTGGGGCCTAGATCTCATGTAATTAGTCTTAAAATATTAATTAGCTTAGAAATGTATTTTCAAAGATTTGGTTTAGTTGCTTACACGTGTTCCTAATTAATCAACTTCAAACTGGGTTTAAATTATTAAAATATTATTTTTGGGTTGTTAAATACGTCGACATAGTAAAGTTGTTAGTTCTTTATTCACAAAATAAAGTTAAAACATCTTGATAAGGGAGGAGTAAAATACAGTATTCCATCTGATGTTATATATGAAAAAAGAAGCTAGACCAGGTGTTTGCGTAATCAACGCGCAAACTACACTTATAGTTTGTTTGAACCATGAGTAATACAAAATTCTTATACATTTACATCTGGGAAACTATATACACAGAAAAAACAGTTTTGTACAGGTTACAACAAATTCATTGTTGATTACAAAATTAGTTTTAATAATAACAAAAACAATTTTTTGTCCCATTACTTTTTGGTAACCTTTACAAAACTTTATTTTTTCTGTGTACCCTTAATAGTTTTCAAAGTTTTGAAATATTGCAAAGGGAAATCAAAGCGGTTCAAGCATGCGTACATAACAGATTGCATAGTAGTTAGTTGCGCGATACTGCACGTGTAATAATAGCAAGCATTTTATGTTATGTATGCCCGTTAATGATGACCCTCAGAACGTATTACCATTTATATATGGATTAGCGTGCCGTTTACTATTAAATGTGGTATGTTCTGCTGCAGTGCTCCAAGATGTCCCGTGCACCTAGCTACTATTCAACTTGTTTTACAGGTATGCTTGTACAGCTTTGCTCTCCCGGAACTGTACGCCGAAACTATGAACACAATTCAATGGTATTAGCATAGTTAGCCATATGTAAGTGAACAGGGATTTTATATTACTTTTGGTTTAAAAAAAACTATATGTGTAGTTTGGACGTTGAATTTCCGAACACCCTGTATAGTTAAATATTAGTAAGGACGTTATATATAAAAAAAATATTGTTAAAAGTATATATATGAAACCAAAAGCCTTGGTTTAAAAGATTATTATTTGTGAATACATGGGTTTGCTTCCACTAAGAAGAATTGATAATTTGGTGAATTTATACTGTGTATTTTCGACTATCGAGTTAATTTATTAGTGATATTTTGAAATAATCCGTTGATTTATAAAATGGTTTATTGATATTCGTTTGTCATATCCTTTTACCTGTCCAGCTTTACCGCAAATTTTCATTTTTGTTTTATAGTGTGGCATATATGACCGCGAAGGAGATGGCATCCAGGTTCATTCGCCTTATGTGTAGACTATTAGCCTCTCTATTGGCACAGAGCGTTGCCCAGGGTACACCAAAGGATGTTGTTTGCGCCGCGTACCCGCGATTAGATGACGCGATGATAGTTTTATTATGAAGTTGTGGAGCTGGTGTGAATCTTAACCTAACATAAGCCAAGTTGTCCAAACACTGATGACCGTTAGGATCGTTCCCTAAAAGGAAAAATACAAAGTGTACCAGCCGGGAGTTGAACCCGGGACCTCTAAGCTAGTAGCTAGGACACATATAATAATAATTTTACATTTATTGCAAACTTTAAATTTCAGACTACATGTCTTCTGGTGTATGTATTTTGAAACTTAAATAATAATATTAAGAGATTTAATGATAACTACCTAAATGAGTAGTTCTTGTTTTTTGGAAGTGATTCATAGTTATGAATGTAGGATAGTTTAAGACTATACATTTTGACTATTGTATTGAGTACGTAGTGTTCAAATCCAGGCTTATTAATTTGTAAAATATATAAATACAAAATGTATACATTGCAACATTTCCCCTATCTACCCAAGTTAAATTGTTGAAGAATTTCCTGGAGTGAATCAATAGATCATTAAAATGGACCACATTTATCTGACGTGTTAATTACTGAAATAATTTCCTTTCCCTATCCAAGTTCGGTAAGAATCTATTAGAGTAGAAATGAAAGTATTTTTTTTTATCAGATAGATCATTTTATGAAACTTAATGACTTTCTAATAAAAAAAAAGTCCAGGGAAAATATTAAAAGAAAGAAATAAGTGAACCGTAAAGAAAATTTCAAAAAGAATTGAAAGTATTAAAATGACAATACCTTAAACTAAAAGAAAATGAAAGAGATGTGATAGAAAGTTTTCTTTCTTTCCAAGTTATTTTTGAAGAAATTAACAAATGAAGTGTTGGCAATTAAAAATATTAATGATTTATGAAATATGTTGAACGTTATTAATTTTCTAAATTATTGCAAAGGGCATATTTGTTTTCTTTGTCGATCCACCAATAGTACATGCTTAAACAATATAATATAAATACACTATTATTAACTTAGAGATTTCTATAATACCTATTCAGAACCTTAGAACCTTATAGTACTTAAAAATAAAAGTTTACCAGTATCAAATATTGACCTTTGACCGAGAAATATTACTTTCAAATACTTATGTTTGGAATGTTATGGAAGTGAAGTTTGGGTGCTGCAAAAGTAAGAAATAATTATTTTAAGATAAACATTTTAAATGTGCTGATACAGAATGATGCTAAATACTAGGTTACGTTAGAAAGAGCAAAAAGGACAGGGAATGAAAGAATTATATGGAAATTTTTTACAAATATACAATTAGGTTGGTGAGGTACATTTTGATGCTTACAATATTAGTTAAATTGCTTATGGACGGTACATTGAAAAGGAAAAATTGAAAGAGGAAGACAAAAAGTACAGAGCAAATAATATTTACTAAGGATGCGTGCTGTAATAAATAATTAAATAGAAATAAGAAATAATTAGCACATAATAGGAAGAAATGGAGGATTACATCAAACCAGTCGAGAGATTGATGCTATGAAATAAAACCTCATTTAAATTAGTAAAAAAAAAATCTCAGTAAACAGGTCTGCTAAACAACTCACACACAGAAACAAGAATATTTGTCTTTCAGTAATAAAAAAAATTGCTAACGTAATAAAATGTTATTTTGATTTATATGGCACTAATTAATAGATTTTATAACAACAAAAGATGTTCCACATGTTGTCCTTCTATTTCCACACACATTTTGAATATCTGAAACAAACGGTTGTGTTTTCTTTGAAAAATCTCTGGCTTCATTTGAATCATCTGACAAACATTTTCATTGGAGACCATTATATAAAACTCTTAAAGTATTCTCATAGAATAAAGTCGAAGGATTATGGTCAGCGGACAGGAGAAGGCATTCGCAACTGGATACGATGGATAATTAAAGAGGCAATACCTTGGTATTGTTGAGATGGCCTACTTTGAGGATTCAAAGCTTATCTGCGAGGCGGATCTTAACTTAAATTGACGTACCCAAGCAAACACATTTTTTCCGCCAATATATAGAATAATTAGCAGTTAACCCTACGAGGCCCCTATTAACATATGATAACACTTCTCTTCTATTTAGAGATAAAACGTTTATTCTACTATTTGTGCCTGAACAGCATTAATTTAAGCGTATAAGCTACCTTATCTTGTTCCATAATCTAAATAAAAATAATATTCTTACACATACTTTTTTAATCAACATTCTGACAGGAAGTTTGCTAAAGGCGATTTTCATGAATAACCCGAATAAACAAAATTGTTTAAAAAAGAATTATTAAAATAAAAATTGCTTTTAGTTTATTGTTAGGCTATTTTCAGAGCTGTTTAAAGTCTTTTGATTTTCATTTCAATGTTAAATATTTAAAACACGTCGAATAATACTTAAATACAAATACTAAGCCTTAAACTAGTTGTGAAGAATTACCATGAACATGAAACGAATCCTGGATGGCTCATAGGTAAAGCATTGGCTCAGTAAGCCAAAGGTCCTGAGCTTGACTCCCATGTCCATTAGTCAATCAAATTATTTAAATTATTAAAATTAATCGTGTTGTTCCATACATACGGACAGTACTCTAATTACAATGATTTGCAACCTGTGTGTGTGTCTGGCTTTTTTTTTTATTCCTTTTGTCATTGCGACTTATTACTCATTCTATTTTTACGCTTGGGTACTAATTGCGCTAAGAGTTTTAAGGACTAGTAAGGTTATATTTAGAATAAGTGTACCCGCATCTGCATGGAAGACTAGTGGAAAACCATTTTGGAAATACCACCCTCAGTACATCTGATCAAGATTCAAACCTCTATCTCCACGTCATCGACATTCTAGTCTTCTGCGAGAGTAGCATCCTAGACCACGTGGCCACCTTGAGGGGGGGGGGGTAAGCCGTATGGTGATACTCGTTAAAAGTTAAATACCTTTACATGGGAAACCATAGTTCCATTTGCCATTACGTCACATGTGGTCAGTTTCCTTAACACGAAACTACTGAACAGTGTCTTGGTCCACTGACTTAGTAGAACTCGGATATATACATCTAATGTTCCATTGTTTTAAGATAATATTTTCTATTAAAAACGCACTTAAAATATAAAGAGTAGATTTTTATAGTTTTAAGAATTCTCGTGTTGATTTATTTACTAGGGCTACATGAATGGTACATTAAATATCTTAATATTCTATAAGTTTACAAAGTGAATGGAACTTTTTGATATCAAAAATTAATATATTTGCCTAAATTTAATAAATTATTTTCTTAGAGACTGAGCTCGTTTTGTTAGCTAGACTGTATTAAAACAAAGTTGAAATAATATATTTTTGTCGATCCTATTTATATACCCTTCCTGCCAATCGTCATTTAATTATATTAATCAAATAAGAATGTAGAATATAGTATTAGAAATATACCAGCATTTTTGTGAGAGTGAAAGTGGGAACTATTTAGGAAAATACATCCTCAGTACACCCAAGTATGAGTCGATCCCTGACCTCTCAATAACGAAACTATATTACACTCTTATTCTTAATATACGTGCCCACTTAAGCAGATATTATATATATATATATATATATATATAATATTTTGTATGATCACGTCTTACTACCTGCTAAGGAAACCATCTGCGTGGTGTAGTGATCAGTGAGCCTGGCTACGGGTCCAGGGTTCAGAGCATCGAATCCCAGCTGGTGCCTTGAGTAATTTTTCTTGAAATAGAAATCACCCAGATGATGAAATGGAATTGGTTGACTAGGCTCAAGTTAGGTTTAAATGTTTCCACTGATTCCACACCCTAATACTCACTATAACCCTCATCTCTTCTCATCGGGACATGGAAAGACCCTCCACGAAGAGGATGTACCATTAGTATAATCAGGCGCCCCCCCCACCCCTCCGGCTAATGGTACATTAGTACTGATGAATCTTTCCACTTCTGAGCTACAAATGATATAAGCCATACGCACATTATTATTAACTGTTAAGGCTATACGCATATATTATAACTATTATACTCATATTTTATAATTATAGCTCGAATAGAGGTAGAGATGACGAAGGATTAATTTTAGAGGTAAAATACCTGCAATTGCATGGAATTAAGAGTGGAAAAACATTTAGGAAAAACAATCCTTAATTGACCTGAGTGGAATTTGAAACTCGATATACCCGTCTTTTGTGGGTCAGAGACCCTAGACCGTTCGGCCACAGAAGTAGGTGAATTAATAATGACTATGTTAGTGATAAAAGGTTGTCTTACCGTATATGTAATATACTAAAATTTAACTACGTTCTTTGGTAGTTCATACAAAGAACGCAAATCTGATTACTTCCTTTGTAGCTCATAAAAGTATTTTCTTTGCCTTTTATTATTTCATTGTCTTCTAGACACTCAAGTCTTACACTTTTGGGATTTAATATCATTATTATTTTTCGTTGATGTTTCACTTAATGAGATAACTTTCCGTTATGTTCCATTTCCCTAATTTTATTTTTTGAATAAATGAACTAAAGGTATCCAATACTTCGCCAAAGAAAGGATGGGAGAAAAAAAAAAGGATCTCATCAAAATGGAATGAAGTTTTAAATGAATCAAGTTAGGAATCGTTATATTGTTGAAAACTTTTTCGGAATATTTTAAAGTGAATGACGTCAAGATGAGTAAGCAAATGCGCTTTTCATAAATCGTCTAAAAAAAAAAATAATAACTTTGAATTATATTAGAAAAAAAAATTCTACAAAATCTCACATCATGCATGATTCACCAAAAAAATGTTAATATAATCATCGAAGTGTGTTAAAAAAGTAACATAGTTAATTTTTGAAATTAAAATAATCTTAGCAATAAATGTATTAAAAAAACTCTTAACCAAACAAATAACCTCCAGTTATTATATACAATGTAATTAATTAAACACATATATATATATCCACACGTGATCAATGGTGACATTTTTTAAATAACTGTATATTTCCACATTTCCTTCATGCTATTGAAGCTGCATATTTTATAAATGGCTCTTAATCTGTTTTCTATCGTTCCTCCATGCTAATAAGGGTGCATTTTTATAAATATCCCTTTTTTCTTTCAACCATTAGATTGGGACTTTAAATATATAGTGGTAAGCCTAAAAGCCAATTAATTATTGTTAGAAAATATAACATCAATATCTGCAAACCTATATTTTCTTTACTTGGTTTGTGAAGTGGATTACGTTAATTAAATAATGTTTTTCTCGTTGTTACTTATTTTGCAATATATAACACTTTCAAAGCCTACTTATTATATAATTACCTTACCTGTAAACTATATTATCTTTAAATCATTACTCAAAAAAATTTCAATTATTTGATCCCTGAAAAGTGGGAGCTATAAATATTTCCTGCATTACATTTTCAAGCTGTAATACTGAAGTGCAAATATGTTGGGACTACATTATTAGTACGTTAATGAAAATAAAATAAAGCTATGGTAATTATTATTCTATGAATAACATATTTAATTATCTATCAAATACGCCTAATTTTTAAAATACTATAATAATCCCTTTTCGATTCACTCCTCATAGTTGAATCTTCCGGAAGCCACTCACTTATAATTTAACCTAGAAAATAATATTGACAAATAATTTCCATCCAAACTGTATTTATTATCTGACTACGAAGGCAGACCAATGGACTTAATAATACATTATTTTGGCAGTTTACATTAGGATTAAATCGAAGTCTCCAATATTGTTAGTCTATTCAACCTATATCAATGTAACAACCTATTAAAATACTTAATATCGTAATTAATTTTTAATTAGGAATAAATGTTATCTACTTTTTGAATATTATTAAATATAGTAAAATAATTTAAACCCTTTTAACACAAGTCACATATCAAGATAGCTATTTTTTTTTTACCCCATATCTTATCATCCGTTCGGTCTATACACCTATGTATTAGTTACTGTAACATGTTGCTTATGAATAAGGTTTAATTTAGAGGAAGTGGTCCTGAGTTTACGTGGAGGGAGAGGGGAAAACTATTTAGGAAATACCAACCTCAGTACATCCGACAGGGATCAAATGTCAATCTCTCCATCATCGTTAGTCTATAGTCTATGGAAGTGTGATGGCTTAGACCACATGACCATCTGAGTGGGTTTTATCCTAATTAAATTTAAAAAAATAATAACAAAGGAAAAATATTAGCTTTAGAAGGCCAGTTCCAACCAAACCTACTTTTATCTCTTCCAAAACCCAAACTCCTCCGCCGTCATAGTCCACATGCCACAAGAATCAAATAAATTGAGTGGACAAACGAAGAGGGGTTTACCAACAGAAATTAGTCCCCCCCCTCCCTTGATAATATAGTAACCTCATCCCCTTTTATAAAACCTAACAACCCAGCGTGTCAAGTGTACATTGATTCATGTTTTTTTGTTTTTTTTTACCAGGATCACAATCGAGAATATGTCAATCTCTACAGTGTTAAATCCCCTCCCTCCTCTTCAGAATTTCATTTCCACAGTGAAATTACGTCTCTACCAATAACATTGCATTAATGTTCAACTGAATATATGGTTTTCAATTTTCAATATAACCTAGTTAGATTTGAATAACGACAGTCACATTATTATTATTATTATTATTATTATTCCATCTATTATATTCATTTTTTCGTAGAATGTTTTGTGATACATAATTAAACTGGATTTTTAATTTATATTTCTTGAAAAAAAAAAGTTAAAATAATTCTAGTAAATGAAACTGATTCAATAATGAAACAGGATTTTAAATTTTTATTTTTTAAAGAAAAAAAAACACTTTTTAGAATTATTTGTTGTTATATTGAAAGGTTATTCTCCAGGCTCTGTGTGTGTTTATGTGTATGAATTAAGTCTTACTACCTGTTCGGGATGGACAACATACTCTTAAATATTTATTAGGAAACAGGACTTTATAATTTAGAAGAAATGTATCCATGCTTGCATTAAATTAGGATAAAAACTATTAAGACAATACACTCCAAGTATATTTGGCAGTGTTTTTAACCCTGACCTTTCTATCTCTTTTTATGCAATGTAGCTAGAGATACTTGTGCAGAGATCTCTGAATCACTCATTAAGTGCAATTTACATATAAAAAAAGCCTCTTATAGAAAAACACATGTATCTGGAGCCAAAATCGATGGTATTTTTATTAATTTACTATCTGTGTTTCTATATGTATTAATGATACTTATAAATGTGTTACTTTTCTAGTTATTAAATAATATTGGAGTGTACTTCTATTTCTTTTACCCAAGTGAAGAATATTTTTTTACGAATCAACCGGAAATCAAACCCGTGCTCTCCTAGAGTGGTTTGATTCGAAAGCCTTAGTCTCACCTCTGTAGCCAACGGAACGGTTGGAAACCACGACCCTTTTGAAGTGGTTACCTTTCATCTCTCCGGGTCTTTGGTTTGATTCCAGACTGTTGAAATTTCATTGGTGGTCATTAAAGTGTGACTTGTAATCTCGGAAGCAGTAGTGTCGCGAGGTTTAACCATCCTACATCCCTTAGTGACGTAAGCAGTGTTTGAAGTAGGATTCGCTTGTTCCTTGAATGGAGACATCCATCCTTTGAACGCTTTTCTATTCAAAATGGAGGATCACATAGAATAAAACCACCTTTATTGGCGCAAGAAGATCATTTGTCAAGATGCTCTGTATATTACAAACGTAAACAGTTTAGTCATATTAAAATATTAATACTATTAGCACCTCGTCTTACTAACCTTCTGGGCTCTACGCACTTACGCTAATGTGTGATGGCAGGGATGGAGGACCTACAGTTTAACGTGGGATCCGAACAACGGTGGAGGCCTGGCATTCCGCAAATGTACAAGTTGTGATTAGTACACGTCTTGTCAGAGGTGAAGGAAGGGTTTGGTAATCAAATAAATCTGTGCCGGAACAGAGGTTTGCACCCCAGATCTCCAGATCAGAAGCACATTAAAATAGAAATATAACTAATCAATAAAGCAATTGTACACAAAAATGGTCCTTTTATATGCACCGTGTTCGTGTCGCCGTGCGTCTGATGACATGATGACGCAGCGTTCTAAAATATGTCGCGGCGTTCTGAAAGTTGTCGCTGCGTTATAAAACCGCCCCCTTCAGCCGATAGGCCCAGGGATGGCAGTCGCAAATATTCTTTCATGATGGATCCATGTGTCATCTAGTAAGCTTATCTTTCCACAAAATACATAAGAAGAAAAAGAAAGTGGTTCGTTTATAAGATAAACTGTGTTAGACATGTAGATGGAGTGTTTTACTTCCTGTATCTATAATAATAAAAGAAAGTGTTTGTCTGTCTGTCTGTCTGTGTTTGTTTGTTTGTTTGTTTTTGTGCAATGCCCAGCAAAATCTACAGCACACGGAGATCTGAAATTTTTAACATTGATAGACTGAAGGGAGTCCGAATGCACTTCGAAGCCGGATTTTTAAATTTGTAATTATCTTTTTAATTGGGGTATTTTTTAACAAATATTTCAAGAGTGGGTCACGAGCAACGCCATGCGGGATTGCTAATGCGAAATAAAGGGAGGATGAGAATAAATGTTTCAATTACTTGAGAGTGTCGATTACATCATTTGAACAACTTGCATCAAAATTTAAGAGAGCTCTGGAATATAGATGGTGACCTGGTGGTCTAGGGGGTAAAGTGTCAGACTTCTATGCTGGCGGCCGGGGTTCAATCCTCGGTCCCGGCACGGATTTATCTGATTACCAAATCCTTCCTTAACCTCTGACAAGACATATTGTGAATGTGGGGAATGCCAGGCCTCCACCGTGGTTCGGATTCCACGTTAAACTGTAGGTCCTTCATTTCATCTCACAGTCACCCTACCATTACACATTAGCGTAAGTACGTATAATCCGAACGGGTAGTAAGACGCGGTGCTAATAATAATAATAATAATAATAATATAGATACATGAAAGTGGCTTTAATAATGTTTCTATATTTAAGATAGCTAACCAGATTAATTTCATAGAAATTAGACTGTATAAGGAGGGGTATTTATTTTTGAAACAAGGTGTACATTGTTGATGAAACGAAATTGGCCACCCTTTTGTTTTGTTTTTTCCAATCGGTGACATGAAACGCTGCGTTTGCATAAATGGAATGTATTTTTGCGTATAGCTTAATGTACATTCAAGTTGTAGGGGTTCGGCGTTCTCTAGAGCATGAAGATATGTTTTTCAAAACGCGGCCATGTTTGCATAAAGTGAACTAATGCTCCCTCTGTAATCATAGAACGAGGCGTCATCAAGACGTCGGGCCTACGGCGACACGAACGTGGTGCATTAAAGGATTCTAAAGGTGATCGAAACTGGACTTCAAAGTTCCTACCGTTCTAATGTGCCCAAAAAATTAATAAATTAACCGAATATCCTGAAGGAAAATTAAAGGGAAATCTTTTGTGGGAGAAGTGAAACAGCCATTAGTCAAATAAAGATATTTATTTTAAAAAGTCGTATTTATATTTTATTATTGATTTATTTTACTAATATAATTATTTATAATACATATTGATAAGTTGTTTGTGTGCGTGGCTTTTTCGTAGTAAATTTTTTGGCAGTTAAAACTTGAAAAATTCCATCAACATAAAATACAATTTTTATATAAGTATTGACAGTAATATTTATTAATCCAACACCTTAACTCAGTTGGCAGCGTATCTGACTACTGAATGAGGGATCCCGGGTTCGATTCCCGGCATGGCCTGAAAGTTTATCAATGTTGAAATGTGGGTTTATCCTTTCACGGTGATGATTTACCGTCCTGGGGACTGGAAGCTCTTTTTGTCCTAGTCTTACGCTAGATTATAAAGCATAGGAAACCAAGATAGGCCTATCAAGCCTGCAGTAGAAAAAAAATGGCTTGAATAAAAAACTTCCCCAATCCACAAGGTGTAAACAATAATGGATGTAAGTAAGTAATTGTTTATTATGTGTTGATTGTAAGCTTACACTAATTTTATGGGACTACTAAATATATCTTCGACTTACGGTCTAATCCGATTATCATATTTGGCCCTTAGGATGAAAAATGTCGGACTACTCTGGTATAAGTCCTCTCTCGCAATATATTGGAGTGCCGATAACGGAAAGATTGGGGTTCGATACTGGTCGGGCGTATCCAGTGTGTTTTATCAAATATATTACACTGAATCTCCATACAAATGTGAGCATCTTTCCTTGAAATTCAACCGTTATAATACCGTCACCTAATTATTATAAGTTTGTCTGTGAACCAAAATATGCTTGGAGATACAGACACTTGAATGTTCACTATGATCGTTACCCTTTTAAATGATAGGTAGTAGTAATATAAGTTTGTATACAAAGTAATGTTACTATTTATGTGAATTTACATACAGTTATAACATTTTCCTTTCCTTTTTTTTTTATAAGTTGGTATACAAAGTAATGTTACTATTTATGTGAATTTACATACAGTTAGAACATTTTACTTTCTTTTTTATATTAGCTGTTATAGCCAATTAAATTTACACCCACAACTTTGAAACTTCAAGGAAAATGTTTTACTATAATTAATGTCACATACAACTTTATTATGTTTATTTTAGTGCAATAGCACATTTTGGTACACACTATTAAAACAACTAGCATTTTATAACTAGATACAGTATAATAATAATAAAATATGTTTGAAATTTGTATTTATTTTTTTCTTCAATTTAATTTTAATAATTAAAAGTTTCATAACAAAGTCTATAGCAAAATCTAAAAACCTAATTAAAAACACACAAGTTAATGTGTAGTTTACATTATATAAAGAAATTGCACTAAATACTATTATTGTCTTTTTTGTTAAGCCAAACACATTCACCATATTCATAATAGAAATATTGATAATCATTTGGAATTAAGTACGAGTTAATTATTTGTTCAAGATTCCAAGATGTGAGTAATAAATACTCTCGGTAAATTTGTGGATTCCGCTTCAGAATTTCTTGCAAATACTTTTTATTCTGTTCTGATAATTCTACAATCCACCCATTGAGTTTGGGTGTTTTAAGTATTGTTGAATATTTTAAATCATCAGCACCAACAGAGTCAGTTGAAGATTTTCTTGACTGTCTAATCTTTTTTTGTTTTAAATTAACATTGGTATAGCACTCGGACAAATGAGACTCACGCTATTATTATTATTATTATTATTAGCATCGCGTCTTACTACCCGTTCGGGTTATACGCACTTACGCTAATGTGCACTGGTAGGGTGATTGTGAGATGAAATGGAGGACCTACAGTTTAACGTGGAATCCGAACCACGGTGGGGGCCTGGCAGTCCCCACATTCGACTCACGCTATTCAATTTCAGTCAGTGAATGAGTGAACCTTAGAGATGTTACTTGAACAAGGAACTTGTCACAATTCAAATTTGTGGCACATGTTTGAAAATCTTTAAAATTGGTCTTAACCATTTGTAGTATCTTGTGACACTTATTTTGGTTCACTTTTAGTAACAACCGCAACAAAGAAATTGGAGAGAAAAACTCACTTTTTGACAACCCTTTTTCTATACAGCTATGCACTGAGTCTATCTCCTGAACACAGGAATGACCAGGTGTTGAGAATGTCATTATCATTCAATCATTAGATGGACGATGTTTCAAAAAAATCAAGCACTGCAAATGAAATTGTTTAGTTCCTTTTCTGTGGTATGCAACTATCACTCCATAGTGTTAACTCTTTTATGTTTAGATTGTCTTTTGCAGCCTGCCTCAATATTTTACATACAGCACTAGCAATATAATTTCCTCTTCTTCCCATAAGAGCTTCTGTCCATAAGGCACAATAGAACTGTTTGGTTGTTGAAAGATGGCTTGTTAAATTGTACACATTCTACTTACTGGGATAAAAAAAAAGCTGACCTTGGCTCTTGGGCAAGTAATTACATTTTCTAGATCAAAACATAATACAGCTATGCTTTTATCATCTCTATCACCTTGTCTATGCACTCGCATTGCCTCTTTTTCAGCAATATCAATTTCATAATCTGCCCTCTGTCAATGTTTTTTTCACTTTAAGCTAGCTTCACTTCTTCACAAAGGTAACATCTGTCTTTTATGGGGAAATAAAAATAAATATTGTATTCTATAACAAATATGTGTCTGTAAAAGGATTGTTTAACAGATTTATCACCCTTTTTTTTAGTTTATTTTCATATAAATTGTACATCAAAGAGACATTTATAGCATAATCTAATAACTTCCTCTTGCTGTTACTTCTAGAGTAACGTGACTCAACTGTAGGGATATATGAAATATAATCTCTAACTTTTGGTTTTTTGCGGTAAAGAATTTGTCTATTTACATGTCGTCCTTTCAAAGAGGGAGGGGTTGGGTATATTGCAGATGTAATTTTTTTAATGGCGTGTGTAAACAGGTTTTTGGCTGAATGATAAAGTGGCTAGGTAAAACTGTTTACATACTTGTATGTGATTATTGCTAACAGTAAAGAAATAATTATATGTTTTCTTTCTGCATGAGGATTCACTTGTTTTCTCTTTTTGATGCCTATAGACTCCAGAGCACTCAGTTGTGGAGACAATGAAATTTTTCTTTTCATTTGGAGAAAGAGTGTAATATTTTAATATTTTTGGAAAATTACTTCTCTCTCGTTATCTGTAATTAAATTTTGACAGTTATATTTGCATGATCCAATATAGTTTTTGGTTGTTTTCACAGATTTAGCTAAAACTGTATTTTTCCTCACAGAAATATATATGTCTGCCAGACTGACACTTTCCTTTTCTAACATTGAATGTCCATGGCATTGGATCTCTTTTTCGTTTTCTATTTTTTGTTTCAGATCTGATCTTAGTCTCATTAATAACTATTTCTTTGCTACTAGAATCCTTTTCAGTGTTTATATTTTATCTAAAAATCACAGAACTATCAACCAAAATATTATTTTCTTGATCATTGTGTTTGAAACCTCTATCAACCAAAAAGTCTGTCTTGTGTTCCAGTATGATATCACCTATGGGGATTGCTTTCATGGCCAATCCTGCTTCACTTCTATAAACATCTTCTATCAGTACCTCAACAATACAATCTGTAACATCCTCATATATTATTACTTCATCTCTGCAAGTTATCACTCTTTCTTATTATATCATTTGCATTTAAAGGGGGAAATCCACTTTCAGTTGATTCAGCAAATCTAGAATAAAGCAAAAGTAATGCTCTCATAAGCATATAATTATGTTGTTAAAAGGATCACACTATATTTAATAATGATGGTTGTTATGCTTAATTTCATAAAGTAGGTCCGCAAATTTATTCTCCCATTTAATATTGTAATTATTGGGGAATTAGAGCAACCAATTATATCCAAACAATAGGCCTATTACTTCATTCAGCCTAGGACAGACATAGTTTTAGTTTAAATAAGGCATAATATTACTTGTAGCAATAATATACTCATAAAAGGTCCATGGCTCAGCTAGCATACATTACTAAGAACCCTACCATTCTATTAACCTAAAAAAATCACACATAAATTAATGCTGAGTTAGTTAATATTGTTTTTGTAAAATTCACACAAAAAATAATGCTGAGCTAGTTAATATTGTTTTTGTAAAGCATCCAGAAAGAGGCCGCTTCTAATTTTATTGCTAGTTTATAAGCAAAATGTTTAGAAATTTTTGTATTTGCTTTCATTTTCACTAGAGATTTAAAATAAAGTAACCTTGACTTTGAAAGTAAATCCTTCACATTGATTGGTCGAAAAGAGCGCAATTGATGACGTTTATGGTGACGTCACCATAATATTTCCACCAGTCTGCGCCTTGTTTATTGAATACGGAAATGGAACAAATAATAAGGCGCATCTTTGTGAGTATCTTGGGTGCAAAGTTAAGCCATTTCTAAACTCGCGTGGAAGTAGAATTGTACTCGTTAGTGAATCTAGGCCCCGGGGTCATTCTTTTCTTTCCTAATTCTCAAGGCCTAGTTAGCGTTGTTTTTTCCGTTAGTTACTGCTTTGGTGATTTTACATGTGTTTTTTTTAAATCTAGTAATAATGGTTCTGAATTACATGACTAATTTACACATACTATGAGTAGTAATTATATTATACGTTACTCTTGTCTCAAAGACAAGTCTCCTATGACCATTTAGATGAAATCCCGTGGCGGTGCCGATATAATGGGACAATATTGACCTTAGTGACCTCGTTTAACCCCGGTGGGATAGACCGTACTAGATTGTAACTAGGGTGAGTGATGCCATCGTATCCCAAGGGAGGGACAAATACATATCTAACTCCAATGTTTCTGTCTAAACTGAATATCACCTCTGTTGCAATTGCAGGTGCTATGAAGAAAATTTTAATCTTCGCTTTGTCTCGGTTAACTGTTGCCTTCTAGTTTTCATTTATGTCAGAAAGCTATGAGCTGGGATAAGAAGAAGCTACTGGCAAACTTGATGGACCAGTTTTGTAAAACTTATATTATATTTAAGGGAAAAAATTGACCACACGAAAACAAGATCATTAAATAGCGGTTTCCTAATATTAGCCATGCACTTGCCTCAGAGATGATATCCAGTATACTATAATAAAGTTTAACCATAAAAAGATTTAACGGACTAGCTGTGTATAGGCTTACATCTATTAGCAATGTGAATTTGTTTTAAATTGTGTTTTATAATGTTTAATTTTAAATATCCTACATATCAATTGATTTAAATTGAATTCCATTTTAATTAAAATAAGTTGAAGAATACCTAGACACGGGAAACGATCCAGGAATGTTTGACATAACATGCTTATGGTCTCATACTGATCCATCTAGGACTCGTCCCGTGATCTGGGTTATTTTTTACCTGTATATTAAGGCTCAGTCCGTTATGGACGTGTGAAATCGTCAGATACATATGGGCGATCAATATTATCGTGAGCTATCAGATAGCACCGACTTGGGAGGACGTTTATACTGCCAAATATACCATACAAGATTTAAATTTAAGCGATTGTTTCAAATAATATCCTCAGTAAGGTGGCGAACCATTGCTTAAATTACAATATTGTATTGTATTCTCTACAGCATTGCCGCCCTTCCAAGTAGCAGATGGCTGTGTTATATGATAGCTCACGATAGAATGTATCACTCATATGTAGCTGGCGATTTCTGAACGTCCAAGACGTACTTGGACCTATGATATGAGTGAAGAACGATCCTGAGCACGGGAAGAATCCTGGATGTCTCAGCGGTAGAGCATTGGCAAGCTATGCAACAGGTCCCGGGTACGATTACTGTATCCAGGTACTAGTTTAAATTAATTTAATAGTGATCCCTTCCATGGCTACAATTATTTGAAATATGTGGATTATATCCATTGCATAGCATATTATGTTTTTCCATTACTATCCACAAGAAGAAACTTTAGATTAATAAAATATATTAAGGTGTAATAGAAAAGAGAACGAGTTAAGGTCAATATTTTTGTTGTTTTTATAGTATAATTTTCTTGAACACAAACAAATATTGTTCCAGTAGATATATTTAATTTGGCTTTAAACACATATTAATCTCTTTAATGTTTGTTATGAGAATAACTACTGGAATTTGATGATAAACTTTTTTAAATGAAGAAAAATACTTACCATGAAATCCCAGTATACAGGCTAGTACAGAAAATTTTGGCAGATTAAAAAAATCAGTGTATTTTTTATTTTAAATACTTGATGGTTCAAATTAAACTTAAATCAAAACTAAAAGATTGCTAATTTTATACACACATTTGAATTATTTGGATTTTAAAAACCATGTTCTTAAGATGGCCACCACTATATGTAACACATTGTTGTATGTATATCTTGAAACATGATATGATTTTGAACAATGTCTATTGTTGAATTGCTTCAACTTCCAACACAATTATTTCTTTACTTTCCTGAATATTGTTCTTGGGCAAGTCGCGTTTGCATGAATCTATAACATGCCCCACAAGAAAAAAGACCACCTGGACTATGATGGAGTTGGGTGGCAGGCCGGACGGTAGTTGGTCGTCGGAGTAGGCCTGATGTTCGGGCTGTGTGGGGGGTGGTTGCACCACCTTGTTGGAACCACATGTTGTGTGTATCCATTCCCGTGATTGGCAGTTCAGGACATCAGAAAGGTTGAACATTAACGAAAGTGCTTTGAACACCGTTTCTTCTACACCTTGTTTCAAGATATAGTGACATCGCCTGGCCACCATGTTTACCAAACTTAAGAGCTTCGGACTTTTTATTGTGAGGTAGGTTAAGGTGGCCTTACACCAAGGCAACAAGAGATGAAATGTAGTATGCGACATGCTTACTCAATGTTGTATGTCGGAGAACACAGCTTCTTGCGATTTATGTAGCGTGCTACAAAGCATCTACACCAAAGCAACAAGATTGCCTCTGTTTCCAATCGCCAGTCTGCTACAAAGATGTCATTGAGAACGACGAATGTGGCGGCGGCTTATCTTATCCTTGCCAAAGAGATAAAAAATCGGAGGAGAGGAAGAAGGTGGTGGAACAGACAGGTGTTTGTCGGACGAAATTGATCAGAACCAGATTTCGTATCACAACTAGTTGCGATTTTCAAGTAGTAGATTTGTTCGGCCTTTGTGTTCGCGATGAAATTGGGTACGAAGATGATTTATTTTCTTCTTTAAATTTGGAACGTCACTTTCATCTTAATAATGCTTATTTATTTATTGAATTAATTAGCTTTAATACTCCAATAAGATATTACATAATTTTTATAATTATCTCTCAATAATTCACATAGAATGTTTATTCATCCATGAACATCGCTCAAGTTACAATTAATATGCAGCCATGAAAACAAGTTGAAACATATTTTAATTTTATTTTTACTCTAAAATCGTTCAGAAAGATATTCACTGACTAAATAATTGTAATACTTCATTCTAATCTGATAAATTAACTTATTAAAACATGCAATTCAATTACTTCAGATTTTTTCATATGCTGTTTTTCTAATTAAAAATTCGGTGATGCCAAAGTATGGCATGAACCCTTTAATCTTCAATAAGCTTCAGAGTTTTCTCATTTGACCAATGCATCTCTAAACTCTGAAACTATGCACTAGAAACAATAAAAAAAACTCAAAATAGGGCATTAAATACAACTAACAATACGCCAAGTCACACAGTTTTGTTGCCTCTGAACACACTGCCGGTGGGAAGGTAGCAACACGAGGCAACAAGCAACTTTTGGAGCAAAGTCGCATGCGGCAGAGGAAATGGAAGGCAATACGTAGCATGCTACATATTGCCTCTTGATGCTCCAGGGTAGGTTCACTTTTAAAGGGTCGTTAGCTTGACTAGCTTAAGAACAATTCAGGAACTTAAAGAATTGTGGTGGAAGCTGAAGCAATATAACAAGAGACATTGCGAAAAATTATGTCAAGATTCAAGAAGCGCATAAAACATTGTATGACATTTATTGGTTGCCATCTCAAGGGCATTTTTTAAAAAAAATTAATAAATCTAAGATATGAGAAGAATTGTCAATCTTATGTTGTTATTTTAAGTTTAGTTGGGACCATTTGGATATTAACATATTAAAAAATATAGTGTTATTAAAATTGTCAACACTTTTGGTTTAACCCTGAACTAATGGCAAATAATAAATCGCTGTTAAAATTAGTTACTTTGTGTATAAAATTAGAACTCAGAATCTAAAATTAAATAGTTGTATCGGTGGTTCAACATAGCCATGAAACATGGGTTATTACCTTTTATGACGAAAAAATTAGTTACTTTGTGTATAAAATTAGAACTCAGAATCTAAAAATAAATAGTAGTATCGGTGGTTCAACATAGTAATGAAACATGGGTTATTACCTTTTATGACGAAAAAATTAGTTACTTTGTGTATAAAATTAGAACTCAGAATCTAAAAATAGATAGTTGTATCGGTGGTTCAACATGGCCATGAAACATGGTTTATTACCTCGTATGACGAAAAAATGTAAGCTGTTCGAAAACATGATGATTAGGATGTAGTCAAAACAATGATTAAAATATTGGAGAGGGAAGAAGGTTACATAGTGATGAGTTACAAATCGTGTACCCATAACAAGACATTGATAAGGGAATATGGTCTCTAAGATTATAGTGAGCAGGATATGTAGCGTGAATGGGAGAATTTATAGTCGTGTTCAAGGTACTAACTGTTAAACCTAATGGGAAGAAACTATTGGGAAGACCTAGAAGCAGATGGGAGAGTAATACTAGAATGGACCTGAATGAGGCGGACTGGATAGAGCTAGCTCAAGATAAGGATAGGGTATAATGAGGTGGAATGCATAGAGCTATCTCAAGATAAGATTAGGGTGGAATGAGATGAAATGGATATAACAAGCTCAAGATAGGGATGGGGTGTAATGAGGTGGAATGGATAGAGCTAGCTCAAGATAAGATTAGGGTGGAATGAGGTGGAATGGATAGAGCTATCTCAAGATAAAATTAGGGTGGAATGAGGTGGAATGGATAGAGATAGCTCAAGCTAAGATTAGGGTGGAATGAGGTGGAATGGATAGAGCTAGCTCAAGATAAGATTAGTGTGGAATGAGGTGGAATGGATATAACAATCTCAAGATAGGGGTAGATGGCGTACTTCTGTCTGTGCAACAGTGAAGTTTTGAGTTCCTAGTTGAATATGTAGTAAGTAGGCGAATAAGTAAGTACAGAATTTAAAACAGGCCTTTGGCCCTGTCAAGTGCAAGTCTAACACCTATTTTGTGGGATGGTGGGTGGAAGGGTGAAAGGCGTGGCGTGGCTTCACAACCGACCAAAGTATCCTTCCACGCCAAGAAGAACAAATGTATAACGGATACCGTAGATGGCGCTAGCTACCGGACAGGTCTTGCGGAAAAATCATAGGTTTGGAAATACCAGCTTTCTCGAGAACAAGTGACATTTTTATAGTAATATTTTCAACATCTTTTCTAAGATAATGTGTCAATGTTCCTTAATTATTGTTATATTTTCTTATTTTTTGTTATGCAGCCAGCAGATCTCTATTGAAAAATGTAAATTTCATCGATATTTTATCACTGTTAAAATTATAGAAGAGGTGTATATATGAAAAGTTTAACTTAATCAACATGCATTTACTCTTGAATAAACGGTTTCCGAAAATCAAACTACAAAACAATAAAATTTCTCTGAAGATAACTGTTTGTACCCATGGCTCTGCATTTCTACGCCAAATGGAAAGGGCCAATTGCCTTAAACGTATTTACTTAAGAACAATTTATATATAATAACAAAAATTTTGCTATACAAATTGTACCTCACTAGTGGTTAATATGCACCAAAACTTAATAACTCTTCGGATTATACGAATAAGAGTTATTGCTTGGTTCTAATACCTATTCACTGGGTCTTATGTTAAATTAAAAATAAATAAAATAATATTTTTACTTTGTCAAAATTACTTTCAAATAAGGTTATTCATTTGTGTTTAATTTATTTCGATTCAATATTATGTATGCTTCCCACTTATAATTATTATGACTTTAAGGAATTAATTTAAAAAGGAATAATGAATAGTTGAAATGGTCCTGTGGAATGTTTTAGAACACATTTCACCCAGATAGAGATATCTCAATTCTTCAAAAAATACATATATATATATTAAAGCTTGTACATTTCTCTTGTGTTTCGCCATTTTTCTTAATATCTATGTCCTTCTCTTGAATCGACGGAGTTTTTCCAACTGTGATATTTCGTAAATGGACCATTTCTTTTTCTCTTTCTGTGCAGAAATTGAACGTTTCCTGACTACTAAAATCACCCCACGTCCCCCTCCCACAAAAAGTCCAATACAAGGAATGAATTTAACATCACAGGTCAAAACCTGTTGGTAGAAAGAGAACAGTGAGAGAGGGACGAAAGAAATATGAACTAAAGGGGGTCATTTTCCGAATATGACAAGGCTCATAAATTCCAGTTGCAAATACGTTGGCGTGCGTGCCATGAGTTTCTCATTTCTTTCCTGACTAGATTGTAGTGTTTTTTTATTATTTTTTTAAAAAAAACTTTTTGTGTGTGTTTTTTTTACCCTTTTTACATGACCACATTTTTTTAGTTGGCGGATTTTTTTTAGGAATGTTTTGTGAAAAGGAAGCTGAATTTTTTATTTATCATTCTTTACGTCTCGCGAAACAAATATAAAACATATGTCAAGTTTTAACTAACGCAATTAAAATGTTTAAACTCTTTCTTTTAAGTTCATTTAATGGAGTTCCTACATGTATATGAGGAAAAGTTTCATAGCTACAATTTTATATTAATATATAACTGTGGTTCAGCTTTATATTAGATTGGAATATATGTCGTTTAATTAAATGTAATAAATATGATTAGATCATGTTTAAAGGTGCACATTCAAATAGAATGTTCTGTTAACTTTTATACGTTATCGAATATAATAAAGGAATAACACAATTCTCTAGGTATAGCTCACGCTTTAAAATATTATATATCCCTCATTTTTAATCCCTCACACTTTCTTATTCGGCCCAATATTTGACCAACTGAAAGCAATTCTGTAAAAGTAAGTAGAAAATGTTTTTAAAAAGGAATATTTTATGTTCATGTGTGTGTTTTCTCTCTTGATTTTCCGTTTGTTCTCTTCACGTCTCATACGTCTTGTTCCTGCTATTATAAACTTGTGCACACATGTGTCCCACCCTACCACCATCCCTGACATACATCCCTTGCTCGATGTGAAAGGTTGTCCGTCATCTCATACCAACTGATGAGCACCCTCGTTTTGTACTTGTAACTTAATATCTTTTAGTTTTAATATGAAGGAACGAAAGCATATTTTACAGGGATTTTATTTTTATACAACTACTTGGCTTCTAGGGTTTTTACAGGCAATTTAATTCAATTACGATTATTTTTTTTATGATAATTTATTCATCATGCCAACTAGTTCATTACCAAGTAAAAGGACTAATTTCATCGAAAATCATATGTCAATTTATTATCAACCCTTCACTTTCATTAGCCTTCCTCAATGATGTTTGGACTATGAATAAACATAGTGTAAATGTGTTTACACCAACCAGAAAATCATGAAAACACTTTTTTTTAAATTATTTGTTGCTAGTTAATGTTAAATAGAAATTTAAAAAAATATAAATAATTAATTTACATCAAGCTTTGACCAATATAAGTTACCTCAACTACCTGTGAGATCACGAAATCTTTGTTCTTCTAAATATATCCAGATCAATCTTAAATAACTTGGTTTTCTCAAGTTCCATTGGAATAAAAGTTTATGTCTTAACACGCAATACTTGGGCAGATTGACTAAAAGAAATTTTGATTTTATATAACTTAAATTTTATGTGATAATCACTTTAGCCCAGACGATAGTGTGTCTGGATACTGATGTAAATGTCCCGGCATGCTCTAGACATTTTATTATGATGAAATATGGGTTAACCCATTTACAGTGATGAATTAATGGTTGAGGGCTGGGTGTCTATTCTAGCTTTATATTAGCTTATAAATCTTACTTATATGATATTTTAGTTCATAAAGCACACGTTAAATACTTAAAATAATAATGTTATCCTCTAACTATACCTATATTAAATTAAGATCATGAGGAAAAAACTCAATAATCTAGAAAAAATATAAAACATGTATATCCTTTTGTGTGAATACACTATGGCCGTTTCATGCATAACATTTTGCTCACAAGTTTCAAGAGCTTTATTTTTAAAGATCAAATTAAATTATATCATTACTATTTTTGTATGTCCAAATCTGTTAATTAATAATACATTAATAAAATGAAAGCAAAGCTCCAATAATAATTTACCACGTGGAGAAAGAGGTTAGTCTATCTCTTTTGGTTTTCTGATGACGAGAAGTTCGGGTTTAGAATAATGTGTATCGAGTTCTACTTTCCCTAAATTCTATTAATGCAAATACGAGTAAACTTACTTTAAATGTACATCTATCTCATCCATAAACCATTTGAGCTAAATATGAAGATAAACCATGAGGTAGTAAGTGATACAAGGAGGGCAGAATATAAAATAGTTTTATCACAATGAGTTACAACACCTACGAGAACCTTTGGTAGCAGTCTTACCTATGACCCACACACTCAGACAAGCAGAGAAATCAAACAAAGGGCATTTCTCTTTTTTTCTCTCTTTACACTCATCGATTTTACGCTTCTCTGTGTATCTACAGGGGACAAGAAAAAACTCTTTGATAAATAGTCTTTAACAAGCAAAGGGGAAGTGAAAAAAAAATGTTTAGGAAGGAAGATGTCAGCGTTAAAGTCACTACATAACGAAGGTTTAATACTTCCTTTTTCGTTCTTTTTCCCTTTAACTTAGGTCTCAAGTTTATAATATTGATTATACGAAAGGACTGTATGCGTATTTTTTCTAAAGTAAGAGTTTTATTGTAGATTTATTCAAAACATTATCGTAAGAAATGTTTATGTTTGCGCTTCCTTCTGCCTTTGAAACATTGTTTTCTCAACATCATCAAATTGTATAAAACCTCAATATTAATATATTAATAATTGGTTACCCCCCCTCCCACTCCGTCTTACTAATCTTCCAAATTATACAAACCTTGATATTATACTTAGAGTGTAATAATGTGGAAGGTAGAATTTAAAGAAAAATTTATAACATTTGCTTGTAATGAGTGTTGGAAAAGTTTGGAAAATACCTACCTCTATTGTCAATGGCAAATCAGCCGAACCTGACGTTAAGACGGTCTGGTGAAATAAACACTGTTAAAACAACATAAATTTAAATTTAAAAAATCATATTAGGGGAATAGAAGAATGTATAGGATATTAATTTTGAAATTTAGTACTAAAAAGCCCATACAAAATTAATTTATCCGAGCCGGGGTTCAATCCTCGGTCCCGGCAAATATTTATCTGATTACCAAACCCTTCCTTCACCTCTGACAAGACATCTTGTGAATGTGAGGAATGCCAGGCCTCCACCGTGGTTCGGATTCCACGTTAAACTGTAGGTCCTTCATTTCATCTCACAATCACCCTACCATTACACATTAGCGTAAGTGCGTATATCCTGAATGGGTAGTAAGACGCGGTGCTAATAATAATAATAATAATAATAATAATAATTTATCCGAGAACTTATAGCCTATATTTAATACTTGACCTATACAACTGCCACTAAGATGCTCTTATTTGAATAGACAAAACAATTATGTTTTTGGTTACTTTGAATATTTTGTTATCATCTCTGTGGTCTAGCGCTCAGAGTTCCTGGGTTCATTTCCAGAGGTCCCATGTTCGATATCCAGCTTTTCAATATTTTTCTGTGAAGCAGTGGGTAGGCCTATAGAACGGGATCAGACTTAGCTTTATGAGCAAAAATGAGGAGCTATTTATAATAAAAGTAGCGGCTCTGGTCTAGAATACTGAGACTAGTGACCAAAGGGTTTGCTGTGCTGACTACATGACCCACTTTATCCGCCAAAGTTGGCACTATATTCGCCAGAATTTGGCGTCTGCTCGGTTGGTATAGCTCAAATGTGGTGTGACGCCATGGAGTTTTCTCGAATATTTTTTAGAGTAATAATTTTATAATATACTATTCATACTTTAATAACATAAAATCAACATAGGTGGTTACATTATTTGATGCATCACTCTCATGTTAGATTTATTTGCTGGGAATGTGGGACCAGGGATCCAAACCTGTTCGGGTTTATTGAGGGTTGTGTAACCTACATTTTCTTCATCCCTAAATGCATTCTAACCAAATAATATTCTTAAAAAATTCAATCACCCTCATATATATTCACTTAAAATAATTAATGCGTGCGCAAAGCTCTAACGGGTATCAAGACGCTGTGAATAGATATTATTTCACTGACACAATTTCTCATAAAAGATTTTCCCCCCTCAGGGACTATTATAAATTTGCATGCAACTCAAAGCTACGCCATAGTGGCTGTAAGTTGGAACATACCATCGACCGTTTCATAACAAATGTAACAAAAACAAAACTATTTTAACTACTCCACAATTAATATATTAATAATAGTGATTACAGTATTCGAGTAGGATAATTAATATTTAACTCAGTTCTAAACAATAATTGGTTTCAGTCTGCCTGTTTAGTTTATATTAATTATTTTATGTAATTATCTAATGTGTATTCATCAATATAACAATATTTATATAGGCAATGATAATAAATATTCCTGGCATTTTTAAGGAGAGGTCTGTGTTATCAACCCCTAAAGCGTGTTTAAAATATGTCTGCATAAATATGGTGGATAATAGCATTATAACAATACCATTTAAACTCTGCTGTTATTCAAGACGTGACCTTTTAGTCTCAATAAAATCAATTTAAATTATCTTAATGTATACCATGGACCCACTAATAAGAACACAAGTAAAAATCAATTACCATCTCTCCACATGATAAAATAAACGTTGATTTATTGAAAAGGACAATATATAATTCCTAAGATTGGATGCTGAATAAAGTTATTAACTTCTAATTAAGGTTTAGGTTTTATTGTTTTGGCAGCTAGCATTAAAACAACGTCCCTTAAGAGATTTGATTTAACATTCCCATTTATATAGGCAATGCTTCAATTTTTTAAGCTTATAATGTTCCTTCATACGAATAAGCACGTATTTTGTATTGAAATAATAAGAACGTACACATTTAAAAAAAATAAAAAATAAAACAAAGGTAAAAATACATCCACAATTACTATTGAAGCCAACAAATTGAAGCTTTCAATTGGTATAAACCCTCACTCAAGTGTTCATGAACATAATAGAAGAGAAATACGTTTTCGAATGGCAGCTAAAAGGATGTAAAATGGGTGGGTTATTCACAATCATTGGAAAATTACAGCCCTTTCCATCCTTATTTACTGCTAATCGATCGATATATTAAATAGCTTGTGACGTTATGAGGAAAATTCATGATGATGTGTTAGCACCTTAGAATACATTTTAGTATGAGTAGCTATCAAAGAATATTTATCAACTCGTCGTATTAGACTCGTGTTTTAAAATAAAATGAAATTTCAAGAAGAGTATTGAAAGTTATTATCCTACTTTATATGTAAAGTGTTAATTTTTTTTTGAAGCAAAATTTGTGATAGCTTCAAAGATAAAATATTACTCTTAATAAACGCATAATATACATTTAAACTAATGTTTAAAGTAAAACTTGTATTTAATATCTTAAGTTTTTTCATGAATACTGTAAATTACATTTACCACATCAATGGCAACTCTAACTTAATCTTATTTGTGGGTGATGGCAGGTTTAAATTGGACCGAGACTACAAACATGGTGGCCTTCAAAATCCATCCATAAACATAACTGAAGCCAAGTTTCAAAGTACCTAAAATAGTGATTAAATTATTAATATTATTATCATTAATAAGTTTAATACAGAATCATTTCAGCTTTATTATTTATGATTACATCATGATTTAGTCCACTTGAAACATTAGAGTTCGCAGCCGTTATTAATCAATGTGAAAGGGTAAAACCATATTTTCATCAATTATACATTTTTGACCATGCCAGGAATCAAACTTGGACCCTAAGCTCAGTAGGCATATACACTACCGATTGATTTAAGGTGTCGAACCATCGGTAATAAATAATGCTTTTATATTTGGGTTAAGAAGTTGCTTACAAAAAATAAACAGAATAGTCTTATATCTAACATTACCTTATATCTTCATAAATGATGTATTCTTTACTCACTAGAACTTGTGATTAAAATTTAACAAACGGTCATAATTTATAAAGGGGATAAAGATAGGATGCCGAAGAAAATGTTTGAAATGAAGAATGTGGAAAAATACCACAGGGGAGGTCAAGAAAGGGATGGGAGGAGCAGATAACAGAAAGTGTTCAGGTGAGAGGAGAAGAATGGAGGAAATAAAAGAAGGAAGAGTGGTGGAAGGGTAGAAGAAGAGGGAGGTGTTTTACTAAACTGACCTGGCCACAGGCCGGAAACAGTTGATGCTGATGATGATGATTCTGATGAATTTAGAATTGATAAGATCGCTTGATTTTAGTTTAAAGTAGTTGCGGCAGCCCAAATAAAGCCGTTGTCCTGGAAGATCAGTTTACCACTGAGGTGATCAAGGCTCGAATTTTCTCAGAGTGTAAAGAGGTGTTGTTTTTTTTTAAACTGTTTCTCAACATAGTTCTACGCCAAAGCAATTATACTGTATTTCATATAAATTTTATGTTACCCGTCCCTATACGAATGACGTATAAAAAGGTTAAAAAATAAATCGCACCTCTGACTTTGAATCTCGAGCTTATTACTCACTCCTAGAACCGAAAGTAATTATTTAACTATGCAGTTCGTATTTCGTTAAACGTGAATTCTAGTGCAAGTTCTTGAAAAATAATATAAAAAATATGGTTTCTTAAGGTCACACAATTTATTTATCCTTTTTGAATATAAGTCCCACAAAAATAATTAAAAAAACCTTTTATTGTAAAATAAAAACTGTTGGCTGAGAGTTAGGATAAATACATACATGTTTTGAAGGACTATGCTTTTTTTTTTCTTTTTTTTACAAAAACCCATTGTATCTGTGTATTTGTTTGGCTATTTTACCAACATATAATTGTCTTATCACATTTACCTGATTGTTTATATTAGTCCAAAAATAAATAAATAAATAAGTAAGGATTGTAAAAGTATTGTGTCATTTGGAGCTACAAATATTAATATTTAGGAGGGACTATGATCTCAGCTAATTTAACTCTCTTAAAACCACCAATTGTCCTATCCGGCCCAACTCAGGTCCTCTGTCTGCTGCCACGTCTGCTCATGACTGACCTGCTCTAGAATTACAAACGGATTGACCTTCTAGACTTAAGGAGAGTGCAGTTTCAACAGGAGTCATTAGTCTGTGCACCCACCTCTCAAAAAGCTTCTATAAAGATCCGATGGCGCGTTCCGCTGGTGGCTAACACCACTTTCGCTTACTGATCTCATGGTGGTTGATGATGAGGCCCTATCCATGGCCTCCAGGGCATCTGGTATGGCTTCCTCGGGCATTGGCTCAGGGATAGGTGTCAGCCATCCCCGTAAAAAGCGTCAGTAGCGATACCGATGCAGGTCGATACAGTGGAGCCCCTTTACCTCCACGGGCTGTGCATGCCTATGATTGCCAAAAGTACTGGAAACTCCCTAAAAGGTTCCCCACCCAGAAACTAGCAAGGTAGGGGAAAGGTCCTGCCTTTACGTTGGGTGTAAACTTAACTGTGTCAACGGAAACTATGACCAGAGGGAAATTAGCCAGACCGCAGTATGTTGCAATGACGCGTGCGTTACCGCAAAGGTCCGCAAGCACTTCTCACCAGGAGGTGCCTTGTGGAAGTAAGTGCCCAAACCAAGTATAGTTGGATTCTGAATAGCAGATAAAGCGCCACCTGCTCGTAGACAATTTTTAAGTTCGTGAATGTGGAGTAGCTTAGCTCAATCGAGCGAGAGGTCTTAAGAGTCTGAAGTTTTTCAGACCACAAGCCCCCCATCGAAGGTGAAAGGCCGGCAATGCCAAGAGGCTACCGGAGGGGGCAACCATAACCATTTAGGCGTTAAGTCTGGTGGTGGAAACAGGATGAAAGATGGCCCAATATAGTGTGTGCCCGAGTCAGGCCAGGGTGGGAAGTGGTGGAAACCTAAGTGTAACAACACAAGCTGCGCCCCACCCAGCCCAGGCCCCAGTGGGTCTGGGCCTGCCCATAATGCCAAGGGGAAACTACATTTGGAAGGGTCTAGCTCAAGAGTTACGTTGTTATACGATGTAAGCACAACATTACAAACTTTCATAAAATTTAGCCTTTTTATACAAAATTACTTTTTGGCTTCTACTATTTTATATCCTATTAATCTTTGCTAAGTGTTAAGTTTATTGTATTTTTTAAGTCTAGTTTAGTTATAAAATTTATTTGGGAGAAATTATAGTATATAAGAACTATGAAAGACTTTATAAATATTTGTTAAATGTTAGGCTTATTGTACGTAGTTCATTTTTGGGACTTGAAATATTTATCGGACAAGGATCATGATTTCAAACAAGATAAAAGGGACGGTTTTTAAACAAATTGAACATTACTAGAAACTAGTGTTGGGAAATATTTAATTTATGTTTAATGGATATGATGTGTATTATGGTCCAAATACTTGTAATTAAAAGTTACAAATTATTTTTAATATTTATTTGGAGACTTAGGAAAAATCTTATCTCATCAGATTTGTATTAATAGAGTCGGTATATTTATTAAATTTAAATTTCTTAAGTTATCTGTTTAATATAGTGATTTTTCATTTGAGTGGGAGATATTAAAATTGAGGTTATGGGTTAACGTATAAGATTTGTATCACGCAAGATTATCTTTCACTAGGCTCACTAATAATAACAATAATGGTATAATTGCAAAATAGTTACGTTGTGATTGTTGTCGATAATGGTAAATTACATTTATGTGTATTTAGGTGGTACTAAATTTCGTGTTATGTTTGTTAGATTTCTTCTCAAGTGGTCACTTGGTATTGTATACGTGCTAAAATAGTTTATACCGCATGATTGCCTTGTCTCTTACGCTAACTTTGGTTTATGGTCCCCTGTTAATTTATTATTTTTAATCATGAACATTACAATTTTCTTTCTATTAATAGTGTTATGCTTTCCTGCCTTACTTATATTAGAATACACCCTTTTTGTAGTATAAATTGTATCAGGGTACTGTGAGTAAAATAAACTGTACGAAACTTTTGGTCATAATGAACACTTACCATTTAGCGTAGAGGTTCATGAGGAGGATTAATGTCTACCTTTAGTGACTTGTGAGCTATGATTTGTGTTGGTCATTTCTGAGAACGATAAATTGTCCACACTCTTTTCTGAGAACAATACATAACCCACATGTTATTGTTCTCTGAAATCTTGCCAATTCATTATTTTTTTCCATTTTTCTCTACTTTGAATGCTTCATCTTATCGTTTGAGATAAAAGGAGGTTACAGAATTATGTACATATTGTTCTTAACACTAAGGTTACTTAGCCTCAACGTTGAGACATTACATATTTAAAATTAATATTGAATTGAATAAATGCTATCAAAATAATTTATAATAAAAATTTATAATAAAAATTTGTAATTTTTTTTATTAAATCCTCAACTAACTAACAGATGTAATATATATGTTTTAAAAATGTCACACATGAGTCTACTATTTCCGTCCCACATATAACGTGGTGAAAATATGTTTAGTTCACCCTAGCAAGAACCATACCTTAGCTTAAGTAATAATCAACATTGGTTTCTGGGAAACCTATTTTGAACTTTTTTCTTGCTCTAATTTAAAAATAAAAATGGGAGGTATGAGCAAGATCTCAGAATATTTAGAAGTTATTTCATAGTAAACTATTTAATTACTTATTAAAAATGAGATTATTAAAAACTCCAGTTAATTTACTAAACTAAACTTATACAAAGCCATTGATCCAAAAACCATTAGGTAATTACGTCGCAGAGATGATTAAAAAAAAGACCTGTGCACATTCTCACCAAGTGTCGCCTGATAGAATCCTCCGCATTTCTAGTTTGATTTGAATCCGCTACGTGACGCTCCAGAAGGAAATCTTAAATCCATTTCCTCCCACTCTTACAGCCTACTTGACGCTTCTACTCTGTTCGTAACAGTTTCATCCGTCGACTCTACGCCAGCTGAGAGTGATCCACTTCTGGGAAAGTGTGATGTCACGACTTTACAATTCTGTCCCCCTTTTGCGACGAAATCTACTATCATTAGAGAACCAGGTTTGCCACTAGCTTAGAAGACATGGTGAAACCAACAACCAATCATTATTTTAAAAAGCATTCATTAGATGCAAGAATAATGATCTTTCTTGCATCATTTTATCGTATAAAAACCATTAGATATGTAAAAATAAATTTTTTAGTGAAGATTATACTAGTAAGAAGGTCATTATATCTGGTTAGTACTTTATTATGTACGATAAATATATATATATATAAATAAATATATATATAATATATATATATAAATATATATATATATAAATATATATATATAAATATATATATATAAATATATATATAAATATATATATATATATATTTGGGGGCTTTACTGTACATTTCTGACCCTTTTAAATGTATAATTTATTTATTTATTTGAGGTATTTACATTCACTTTCTTAACTGAATGATTATAACCGAGCACGAGAATTCATTGAGCAAGGGTGAAAGACCTACCATTTTTACCGATAAGTGTATATTCACATATTTTACAGGGTTATTAAACATGCCACAATCGACAAGGCACCAATAACTTTACTTTCCCTGGAAAAAAAAAGTTGTGTTACAGAGTTTTATCATTCAAGAAAAATCCGTTGACTCCGGCTGGATTTGAATCCTGATCACTAACCCAATACCACTGTGGTCAAACATAATGTACCATGAAATGAATTACAAACTAGCTTAATTTAAGATGAATACAACAACTAGTTCTTCAGTAGTTAATTTACCAATACGAAAGATAAACTTGATTTTAACAACGATAATTTTCCCAACCATGGCAGGAAACAAATATGGGACTTTTATTTCAGTATTTTAGTAGGGTGATATACTACCAACTGAGTTTGGAAGTAGGACAACCTTATATCTAGATTACATGGCTTATATCTCACCATAAGAAGTTTTGAAATATAGGCCTATAGTATTTGTTGTGCATCCACTCAGTGGCTTGAAAAACTTAAGCAAATATATATTTACATATATATAAATATATATTTACATATATATATAAATACATATTTACATATATATATAAATATATATTTACATATATATATATATA
>CABFOV010001203.1:0-17990 GCA_902141375.1 Timema poppense
AAACTAGAAACATGTGGATAAATATTATATATATGAAAACAGTGATCAGAGGTGACGAGCGTACCAACATGCGCGACTAACACAGGTTCTATTTCTATTTTGTTGGTAGCTTTTTTTTTTCCGAGACTTAATGAGCGGTTTAGCTTCAACCTGTTACTTTTGTGTTACAGTGATGCGCGTGCATCTTAAAATTTCACTCATCATTTTTTCATAACGCGCTTGAAGAAGTATAACTTCAAAAAAAACAAGTATTCTCTCTTTTCCAAGTAAATACATTGCCTGTATTAAAAGCTATTAATGTATGGTCTTTATTGCACATAATCAATAACGTTCCAAAATGAAGAATAAGTACTTTTAATTATGTTTAAAATATTGTTTCAAGTTGGATTAAAATAAATGATTAAAAGTAATAAAATATTATGAGAAAATTTAAGTTTACATTATTTTAAATATAAAATATAAAATATATCCGGTAATTAAAAAACTTTACAGTTATAACAAAACGGTGATCTTTTACATGTGTAGGCAACCCAAAACCTAAGCATATGATTTTCGAATTGTCATCCAGGTAAAAACCTATCATGAATGGACTCAAGGGCCTCAATGCAGGTTCATATCCTCAAAATTCAATCTTTCTCATCTCTCTTACATTAGAGTAATTAGTAAGTTAAACATAATATACTGACCTGAACAGGTAGGCCTAGTAAGATGCTAAAAATTAATTTGTACTCTACTTTAAATATAATGTTTTTGTTTGGAAATTAATAATAGTTGGAACAGGGTACACAAAGAGGACACAATGGTTTAATTTTTTAATTTCTTAGTTCAGAGGAAATCTAACTCACCACTCATAAGAGATTTTGATAAAATCTGGCACAGACTAGGCCTGTCTTTGAATAGTTTCATGACCATGTATACAATTTTAAGGCAATTTAACCAGTAGTTTCTCAGCTATAGGCCTATAGGGCATCCATGTGCAAGAGAGGTGGTATCTGCCAGCTAGGAAAACCTACAATTTATCCATTCGCCAAATTGCAAGATCATTATTTTGATTTCTTGTTACTTTTGACATTCAAAACATTCTCATAAGCAATTTGTTTTATATTATTAATAGTTTTTACACGATTGAAACAGTGGTTTGAACTTAAACGTGCTTTTCAAACGTGGTTCTAAAATGTGGTGTGCATGCTTTTGAAATCAAACTGGCAATCCAGCCGAAACAAGGGCAGTTGTCATACCAACAAATAAAAAACATTTAATTTTTAAACTAATATCCTATTTATTTGATGTCCAGTTATATCAGAATACAAGTGTGAATATAACACCTTTTAATTAGGCCTAATATATTATTTCATGTGCTAATATTTCTGGTTGCCACTACAGTAAAACAAAAAACATAATGTTTTATCAACATATTTTGTTCTTTCTTTAAGTTAAAAAAACTTACCAACTATACAGTAATCCTTAGGTAATTATTATGTCACGTTTGATAACACTTTTTAAATTCTATTTTATTACATCAATAAACTTAACACATTTTATCAATTAACTCTTTCTATATATTTTTGACAATATATTTAAGTCTTAAATTATAAATACACCTGTAAAGCTTTTGTGGCATTGGTGTGCAAAGTTGACAGATTGTACAAAATAGTGAATAAGGGCGTAGGGAGCCTATCTCTAGAGGACTAGTCTATAAAATAGGCTATACATTTTGATAGTTGAATTTCTTAAAATCCCCTTTCTAAGAATAAAAGATTTTAAATAATATATTGTAGGGCCTACTGTGGGTTGTAGAAACCAAGTCTTTAAAAACACTCAAAAGAAGAATTTAAAGTTGTCCAATAAAAATATAATTTTATATTAAATTAAGCCAACTTTTAATACCAAAGAAATCATAGGTGCTAAAAATTCTTTTTTTAACACCAATCTCGAAGAATCATTTATTTTGCTTAATTTGATAAAACCAATCAACATAATAAAAATTTAGCCTAAATTTTGAAGTAGATGTTAGCAGGTTATAAAAGGCTGTGGAGTCTTAAGTCTGGTTACACACACAGTCCCGAGTCGAGTTGAGTCTGACTCATCAATTGAGACAATTACATATTGTATTTGATAGCACGATGGAGGACCAATACTTTTCACACCGGCGAGTTGAGTAACCCCGAGTCTAGGTGAGTCAAGTGTACTATTTCCACATGTTTTTCAAGGCTAACAGCATGAATACTGAATACCTCATTGTTCTCGTTCAAGAGAATCCTTCGATTTATAACCTGTCCCATCCCGAAAACATTGGGATAAAAATGCAGTTTCCGCTGTTTGGAAATAAATGTGAAAAACTATCAAAGGGTCATTCCATGTTAAGTCAACAAGGTCCTCAACCTCACTTTTTTTTTTTAAATTTGTAATATTGAAAGAACCTATAAAATTGCAAAATTTGTGATTTTGACCAATTTTGTCACCCTCTTGTTAAATTTAACATTGAATATTTCAATAACCTGGGCACTTATAGAAGTGATTCAAGTGTTTTTGAAAAGGTCTTGAATAGTTCTTTCACATGAGATGTTACTTGACTATATTAAGAAAAGAACAAAAAAAACCACATTATGGTAAACATTTTGTCGGCCATTTTTTCATAGTTTTTTTTCCTTTCAAAAATAAATATATATACATTTACTGATTAATTATGCAATATTTGATGATGGGATGCAAATGGGTTCAGGAGTTATGTTATATTCAGTAAACCAGGAATTTCCATTTACATTAATTTCCTTAAGTCACACAAGTTTGCTCCTTTGTTCCTTGAAGTTAATTGATCAGAAAGCTAAAATGTTTATGACATGTTATTTAAATGTAATATTAATTAATATACAAATATATTACCAGTACTAAAAATAATAAACATACCTGAAATTTTTACACTTTTAAACACACAGGCATATTAGCTATTCCTTTTATATGTATCCAGTTGACTGTGAACAGCCGAAACTTCCTGTTTTGTCAAAACATATGTTCTACCAGTTGTGGTCAGGGGGTCAACTTCTGTAAGAACTTATGACACATGCACTACTAAAATGTCAGGAATCTGTGGGTAAACAAATGATAGAGCTGGTCCCTGTGGATTTAGAAAACGGATTTTGAGTTCATCAGTGTTTTCATTTACAGAGATAACACTTCCCTGATTGCAACAGAATGACAGAGTGAAGCTTATGTGTTCCAGGAATGTATCTAGAGTTTGCAAATCTCTCCTGCAAAAATATCTGTACATTTTCATATTCTTCTATTGTCCACTGTGGCCCACTGCTTGCATGTTATCATGTCAACAAAGTTACTGTCAGATATTTTCAAACTTTTTTCGTAATTCACTATAGCCTGGACAATATTCACAGTTTTCAAAGTAACAATTTGGTAAAGGCGGATTACAAATTGCTCTGATAAACAATATTTGTAATCAGAAATTGCCATATATTCTTCTGCAGTAATTTCCTTGATCCTGCAGCCACTGATCATAAACTTCACATTCAAATGATGTGTACATATACATACATTTTGTGTTACCACTTGATCCTGGGAATACACGGCTCTTAGGTCATAAATCGGCAAATTTGGAGAATCCCATGGTAATTTCTGGATGTATGCCTCTTTAAGAGTACATAGGACTCTTTTTTGAACATGACACCTGTTCTCATCTATTTTATTGAAAAAACGTATTTTCTCCGAGGCATTATTTTGTGAATCGCGTATCACAGTGGAAAGGTAGGTGGGACTCTTTCTTACTGAATCTAACATAATTCCTAAACCCATTTCCATCCCATCTTCAAATGTTTCATAGGTACTTATTAAGTAATAGTATATATATATATATATATATGTATATATTTTTTGTTTTGTTTAGAAAATGGCCACCAAAATGTTGATTATAACGATTTTTTTATATCCTTTTTTTTAATACGAACAATTAAAATCTTATATGAAAGAGCTATTCAATACTTTTCCAAAACCCTCAAATCATATAGGTGCCAAGGTTACTGAAATATTCAATGTTAAAAATATGGTGACAAAATTGGTCAAAATCGCAAATTTTGCACCCCTATAACTTCACAAATAAAAAAGTATATATTGACCTGAAATTTTTCATAGTCACATATCTCAGGTGTTTCAGTATGCCAAATCATAAAATATATATGTAAGGTTGAAAAGTGCCTCTACATTAGTTGATTTGACATGGAATGCCCCCAAAGGTGCATCGTTTCACATTAAGTAGGTAAATTCACACTAAGCAACATATTTCTAGACGTCTACGCCAGTGCCTCCATACAATTGTATTTATAGAAACTGCTAGGACTGCATCCATCTTGCACAAGCTCGTTGATCAAACTAGTGGTCTCAATGATGCGACTCACTATTGTGAAAGAAAGGCCTTGACTCTAGAATCAGATTGGACTCCCATGAAACTCGACTTGGGACTCGTTGGTATGTAAACAGCCTAAATCGAAAGAAATTTTGGGTGGATTTGTAGAGTTGGTAAAAATATACTGACCCCGGCTTCAAAGTTAAAGTTTTATAATACTAATACTCTTTAATATTTAAATACAGTTATATAAGGGAGGGTGACAGGTTACGTTCATGGGGCCTCCACAAATCAGAGGCCCCCCAAAGAACTTTTAAATTTTAACCAAAAGAATAAAGCTTAGGCCTATTTTATCTTTTATGGACATATAAGCCTAATGATTCAAGTGGTGGGGGTAGTGGTAGTGATTAAGTGCCTTTAGCTACCAAGGTCCATTGTGGGTGAATACAAAAAGTGAATGTCAAGGAAAATTGAACTCAGTCAGATGTTAATAAACTACAAAAAGCTATTAGGCCCTAAACAAAAATATCTCAAGCAAATACCATCTACTTGGAATAGGATTCTTATGTTGAATTTTAGACCATTATATTAATAAAACAAATATTAAAAAGTTAAAGGGGGATGATAATTCCTGCTCTTTCATATCATACACCTCCATTGTTTAGGTTTATAAATCAGATAAGGATTTAAATTTACAAATTTTTCTCTGTAGAAATAATGTAGGGCTTATCATATTTTTTGAAAGAAATAATAAAATAGTTCATTACATTAAGAGAGCTGGGATCACTCCATCCCCAAGCAATCAGTTATGGTAGTTTTCATTTTTGATATCACAAAGCACATCTACTTTTTACTTCACTGATTCAGCGAACTCTTGACATACCACATGATATGTAATTTAATCCAACCAAAATACAGACAATAAACATTGCTTGTGAATGCTTAGAACAGAAGTGGTGAAAACAAACACTCCCTTTGATTGATTGGAGCAAGAGTTTTCAAGTTTTGAGTTCACCTTTATGTAAGACACCTCCAGGCCAATAGTACATTTGATATTTTCTCTTCGCATTGCTTTGCCTGCACCGCCTGCTTTTGTTCCCCTTTGATGCAATCATAAAGAAACTAATTTAGCCTACCCACCCATATGTTTTTAAATACATTGACAGAACTACTCAAAAGGGTCATGTGAATTCAAAACACCCTACAACCTGACCTAGGATTTTTATGAAATTCTTTTTGTATGATGCTCTTATTAAATAAATAAAGATGTTGCTTTTTTATCTTTTATGGTTTGAGAGATATGAGCATTTGGAATTTTAAATTATTGGTGATTTTGGCAACTTGGTATTTTACAAAATAGGCCCCTACTCGAATACTATTGAATTTAGAAGTTTCTTAATGGGCTCATTACAAAGGTCTGTTGAAGAAAGAGCTTTAATATGATACCAAACACACACAAATAAATATTTAAAAACTTTCAAGGTCATGAAATTTAATATTTAAACTGAAATTTCATAAAAGATACTTTTTAAAAATAAAAATAAAAGAATTGAGTTTAAACACACATTAGTAGTGGACATGTATGTATACATAACAAATATTAACTTGAGACAAGCATGAGTTCGAGTTATACAGGTTTGAATTAAGGCAGGTGTAGGAAATGTAAACATTACATTCATGTACAGTAGCCCCATGGCTTCTTTGGTGCTGACTGACAACTCACAGCTGACTTCTGACAGTCAACATTTAGGTATATACCTAAATTTAGACTGTCAAAAGTGACAGCTGCTAAACACATGTTTTTTGCAGATCATCTGGTTCAGCGTAGGGATACGTAATTTGGTCTGGTAACTTTTCAAAGCTGTCAGTCAGCACCAAAGAAGCCATGGGGCTACTGTATTAGGCCTGTCATAGGATATATATTGTGAGGCTCTCAACTTAGTGATTGATTCTCAGAGTTTTACCGGTAATGAGAAATCTATTGTAAGTTGATCAATCACCCGTCCTCTTGTAATTGTAGTCATGTATCTGAAATGTGAACTATTTCCTGTTAAATCTGCACGTAGGCCCATTAATGTTGATTCCAGTGGGAGAGCATTGAATCTCTTAGTATTGATTGCTAAGAGAGATGCCATGATTAAATAACGTGGGTGTAAGCCTGTTGATTGGTGTCACAGTCATAGGAATTTCCTAGAGTCTGAAAGATTCTAGCTAGTGTGTATCCTAGATCAGAGCTCTGGGCAGTTGGTTCCAGTAGTTGATCCTGAGCGTTGGTTCCAGGCAAAGTTTTCAGTTTGTGGTTAAATTGAGAATGTTTAGCGATGCCGTACCGCCAGCGCCATAAATGCAACAATGGTTAAGACAGTGGTTAGAGAGGGAAGGGAGTCTTGGCCCCTGGCAGGATTGTTGTAATTTAGCCCAGCCCAATAAAAACCTGAGTTTTATTTAAAAAAATCACTTATTAAATTTTGCATACAAACCAATTGTCTAATTGATTTTTTAAAATGGTTGTCATTCTGTATATGGTGTTAAAACAAGTTTTTAAATTACAGATTATATAATAGACAGCTATAAAACAGGCTTTAATTGGTTGAACAAAATAATATGTTCAACTAGCAACTCACTCTGGATAATATAACTTTAAGGTACCTACACTGTATTAATGCTAGGCCCTAAAAATGATACTTTGTCATAAAAGCAAATGAGGTAGCAAAAGTTCTTACCTTTTATCTATAAGTAAAGAAAGCAACATATCAATTACCCGCCTCGGTGGCATAGTTGGCTAATGCGCTTGTCGTGTTGAGCTCGACTGCTGAATACGGGGAGATCGAGGTTCGAATCTCGGTCGGGTGAACTGGGGAGGGGGGTTTCCTAAATGGTTTTCCACTCTACACGCAAATGCGGGTTCACTTCCTTTAATATAACCTTCCCAATTCCTAATCCATTAGAGTAATTAGTATTTAAAGCGTATAACCCGAACAGCTAGTAAGACGCGGTGCTAAATAATATTATTATTATTAACATATCAATTCTGCAGCTGGCTTGCCATTAATTTGGTGCATAGTTTCCTCTCCCACCTCTTTTTATTCCTTCTACAGACTTTTTTTTAACCTGCTAGCTTATATAGTATTGTTGCCAAGAATACATCGTTGCTTTATTGTTTTCCCTTATTTATATCTCTTATTACTCTTTTTTGACTATATTAAAATTAAAATATGTCTCTCTGGATCCCGAATAAGTATAATATTAATTTGAATTATTGGTTTAAACCTATAACGTGGGTTCATAATATCTTTAATAGAACCCCCCCAAAAACCAATATAACTCAACTGGGTTATTTAAAAAAAACTGTTTTTTTCAACCCTGGCCCCAGGCTGTACTTATTAGATGGCGGCTTTTTTGGTCTATTGAAACAAAAAAATTCTTCCAGGGTAGTACAAGACGTTGGACACAATTTTATTATTTACTATTTAATACTAGTATTTATTACTAAAAGAAATAAAATGCAAATTAACATAACAATTTTAACACTTAAATTTCCCTATTATATGCGCCAACTAAAATTCAACATATTCATCCTGATTTTGGTGAAGGGATTTGTTAGGGTGCGTCAATCAAAGGGCGGAACAGAAAACTTACACACTATTGGTTTTTAGAGCTCTGCCAAATAATGAAAATATGTTGAGATTGTGGTTAGTGTACTCTTCTTTCAATGAAGCTCTTGATTGCTTTTGTTGCAGACTATTTTTAGACAGAAGTCATTCAAATATTAATTTTGTGGATGGATTCAACATGGTATGAACTTAAGCCTAAAATATTCGACCTTGAATCTGTTGTAGATCATGTTCGGGCTTTAACACAATGGAAGGAGTTGGAAATTAGAATCCGATGGGAAATAACAATATTGATAAAATAAAGGATTAAGTAGTAGCGAGAAGGAATTTACTATGGAACTGATGCTGAATTTGAATCAATGGGAATTATAATAATCATTTTAAATTATTTAATTTGTTGATGAAATACGATCCATTGCTACATAAACATGTTCTAAGAATCAAGTTGGTGAAAAAGTTTGCTAAATCCTATAAGTCACCTACTATTAAAAACGAGTTTATATACATTTTAGGAGGAAAAGTAAGAAGCAAAGTTATTATGCAAGTGAAAGAAGCCAAGTCCTTTTATATAATATTCGACAGCACTCCTGATATTTCTCATAAGGATAAAAAGAGCTGAGTTTTGCTCTAGGTTATGATCGATGGAAGTAAAGTGAAAGTAGGGGAACAATTTATTGATTTTATTGAAAGAAAAGGTAAAACCGCCCAGAATATTTCAACTATGATTTTGCAAAAATTCAAAATTGTGGATGTCAAGCATATAATAATGCTACTGTGATAATGTGTCAACATATTGGTGTTCAGAGACGTATCAAGGAGCTTAATAGAAAACAATTTTTTTTTCGCATTTACAAATCACACATACAGGGTAGGGTGTCTACCATCCGGGAAAATCAGGGAAAACGGGAATTAGCTGGGAATTTGAAGTGATCGGGGGAAAACGGGAATAAGTCGGGAATTTGGTAAATCACAACAAAAATCCGGGAAAATGATAGTTTACTCAAAATATGAAATACAATAATCAGTAAATTATGTCATTTTTTTTGTTTGTAGCTGTGTAATATATTTTTAATTCCTAGTAAACAATTTTAGTTCAAATTTTAAAACTTATTATTATTTAAAAAAGATTCATAGAAAAACGAGGGTGGAGGGAGGGGGGCGGCGAGTTAGAAGGATGTGACATACTTTTTTAGTTGGGAATTTTAGGAAATGATCAGGGGAAATCAGGGAAAAGGTCGGGGAATTTCATTGGTCAAGTTGAGTAGACACCGTGACATAGAATTTGGTGGGTGTAAGAACATGCAGCTTATGTTGCTGTGAGTTCTGTTACCTTTCTTGGGAACTGTAGAAGTGCTTGTGCACGTTTTTTTCTTCCTTGACCTATCGCTGGGATATTCCAACTAAAATCACTTGTCAAAGTGTCAGCGCTTAGTAGAAACTGTGAGTGTTGTAAGAAGAAAAAAACTTAAAGGGTTTTAGAACAGTTAAATGCTGAAGAAAAATATTCAGTTAGCAGGTCAGATGCTGGCATGCTGCTTGGTGCATTACAATAATTGTTTACTTTTATGTGCTTTCTTGGACAGTGGGAATCCATCCTTCTACAAATTAAGAACACACAGGCCTACGTCCAAACAAAAGTATTGAACATAAAGCAATGGGATATAAAACTTGAGGCCTTAAGAGGATTTTAAACTAAAAATAGGGACGAACTAGTTAACAATTCAATAACCTATGCCAAAGAAATTTGTTACAATGTTGGGCTAGTCATGGAGTGTCAAAGTTTATGTAGAAAAAAGAGCTGATGGCTGGTGAAGATTCAGGAGATGCTGAATTGACATACAAACTTGAGTTGAGAGAAATGTTTTCGTCACTTGACAGAGTGATCCAAGAAATTACTCTCAGATCTCAACAGCTTCATGTTTTTGCTGAGAAATATACCTTCTCCGCTCCATCTAATCTTTTGAATGACAAATACAAGTGTCAGCCAAATAAAGATTGTGATAATTAATAAGGATTAGTTCTTCGTTGAGAGAAAAATACAATTAAGAAATCAAAAATTAGTTTTTAAATATTGAAAATAAATCATTAAAATGATCAGCATTAGGGCTCGGCAACAAATAATATGTATCTTTAACTGTCAGATGGCACCAACCTAACTTTTTATGAATATCTTTTTATTATCATCCAAAATATTGTATTGTATTTTAAAATAAAAGCTCATATTGCACAACTTAAAGGATCTACATACATGATCATTTGATACTAGTGGCAAGCTACATCATACCAGCTGTTAATGCAATCAAATAATGGATATTTTAAAATTCACAAGTCACATTAAACACCTTCATAATTTTTTTCAAGAAAGTTCATGTTACTCTTGCATTGTATTTAAAATGCAAAAAGTTTGATATTTGTGATTTAGAGCCGTTTCATATAAGGTAACTATCGATGAGCTGTTTCACACGAGGCAACTATCGCTGGCCCACTATCACACTCTAACAGAAAAATCAGTACCAACTTAACCACAGTACATGCAAAAGTACATCTGTTGTGATAATTAATAGATTCGGAGGGCGAGGTTATTTTTTTGCGACTACTTAGGAGAAGAATGAAACTCTCAAGACAAGTATGGATATTTTATAAGCATCCATATATTAGTGAGTGGTTGCAAAAGGGTTACGTTTATACTAGTTATGAAGATCTCCAATTAAATGATGATACATTTTTATAGTATTCTCTGATATCATTAATATCTTTTGATGAACTTCTCAGAAATGTGACAGAAGAAACTCTGAAGGCGGCCTTCTACCAAGTGTATTCTTTTCATCCTGGATCTTTTAGTCAAAGCCTGGAACATATCTCCGAATGATGTCTTCTTAGGCCATCATGCTGTTTGAGTAATCATCTGCTGATAAAAGCTGGTCGCTGTTCTACTTCAGATAGAAAATCATCAATGCTTAATAATTCTGGTAAACTCATCTAAAAATAACTGCACAAGATTTGACTATGATGCAGTCAAAAACAAACTGACTATAGATAACCAGTCAACCTTCTGTACAAATTAATTTCAACAGCTACTTGGAGGTTGGCACCACTTGAGATACAGGCCGGTGATTGTTGCCCTGTGTGAACGACACCATATAAACACGTGATTAACCAAGTAGTTGCCGAGTTTACAATAGTTGTTCAGACAGGCAACTATCCACAAATCGTCAATAGTTGCTTTGTGTGAAACCACAATCTACCTCTCTGTTAATCATTGATTTCTCTAATATAACTGGATGGACATCTGTGGCTGAAATTTTTGAGCTGTCTGCTGCATACCATTGTGCAAAGAGAGAAGAAAACGTTCGGGTATATCTCTCTTACACCCACACAAGGCAATGTGGCATTTTGACATTGTTCATTAATTCGATTGAATATATTATGGAAGACATCAATGTGTGATTAGTTAAATGAAATAAATATGTTAGTAAAAGCTTTGAAGAGCATAATAAATTTCAAAACTGGCTAGTTTTTCCTTTAAATTAGTAGATGTAGTCTAATATATATGATGATTTTTGAAGGAAGCTTGCTTGTAAGTCTCTTACCAGAATCCTACCCTATAGTTAGTTGTATTTAGTTGGGCTAAAAGACCTTCCAGAGGGAAATTTCTACTTCTGTTCTAAATAGCTGTAAATCCTACCAAAATATTATATATTTATGATAGTATTCTGGTACAAAATAAAGCCTTACAGATTGGGTTTATTACTAAAATAAGGATTTAATAGATACCATACTTCCTACAAGCCTATACATTAAATTATCATTTGAACGTAAGACTTATATATAAAAGTATGTCATTCAAACAAATGTAACATAGTTTTTAGCTAACTTGTTTCATTATAGTTATCAAACTTTCAACATAATGTGGTTTTTGAAAGCAATATACATGATATGAAACAACTTTAAAAAAAAATGGAAATGTAATAATACTTTCTACAAGTTTATAATTTAAGTGATATTTTGGATGTATGGGTAGTACACAAAGTTTGTCATTCAAACAAATGTAATCAAGTTTTAAGATAACTTAGTCATCATATTTATTGAACTTTCAATACAATATGGTTTCTGAAACCGATATACAAGCTAATAAACAACTTTAAATAAGTGTAAGCTTGGCAGACTAAAAAACATCAATAATAACATATTTAAATATATTAAAGATTTAATCATAATTGTACAGTATTGACTGTAAAACTAAATTGTATATTCTTTAATGTAAATGTTTCGGTTTTTGCCTGGATGACAGTTCGAAAATCATTTGTTGGGGTTTTGGGTTGCTAACACTTGTAAAAGATTACTGTTTTGTTATAAATGTAAATATCTTTAATTACCTGTTATATATATATTACATTTAAAATAATGAAAACTTAAGTTTTCTCATATTATTTCATTTTTTTAATAATTCCTTTTTATTCAACTTTAAACAATATTTTACACATAATTAAAAGTACTTATTCTTCATTTTGGAACGTTACTGATTTTGTGTAATAAAGTGCACACATCAATACCTTCTAAGGCTGGTATTACACTATCACATTTTTGTCAAATTTCTTTGATCAAAGATCTGTGATCAAAGAAAATGTGATGTAACTTTGACGACTCCTCAAAGATCTTTGATCACAGAAATATTTTACAGATCTTTGATCACATATTTTCGTTATAGAACATGCTCTAAGGTTTGATCAAAGAAAATGGCACCTGAAAGATTATCCTGCATGTGCGAATCAGTCATAGGATTTCTTAGGTGTTTATTTTTTCTTTTAATTAATGGAGTGACTTTTGCTACCAAATATTTAAAAGTTTCACAGTTCATGCGTACATATTTTTGATAAGATTCCGGATCTTCAGTTTGAAGTTCCATTAGCAGGCAACTGTTAATCCCTCTTGAATTTCGTCTCCCAACCCAAAGTAGAATCCACAATCATTTAACAGGTTTTCTTTTAGTTCCAAGCAGCAATGAGATTATCACAATAACACTCACAGTCGCTGCACTTGGAATTAAACCATTGGAGTCAATTATTTTAATAACATATATTGTAGCGATTGTAAAAGAAATGTGATGTAGTGTAATAACACATCTTTGATCAAAGACGGCGTTAAATCTTTTATCATATATTTGATATATGTAATATATTTCTTTGATCAAAGAAAAATGTGATAGTGTAATACAGGCATCGTATTTACTTGGAAAAGAGAAAATTGTTTTAATTTCTTTTACATACAATAAATGATTTTATTGTTTATTTTACCCTATTTTGAAGTATATAACTGGATAAAATAATTTCATCAACTGAGTGTCTGCATCATTGTAAACAACTTGTTTACTGTAAGGTTCAACCACATGGTTTAAATTCGTCACCATTTTGAAGTTATGTTCGTTAGAAGTTTTTGTGAAAATGGTGCGAATATTTTTTTAAAAGTGGAATAAAACGATAAATAAACTTTGTATCCGTCCTCAAATAAATATATAAATAATATCGGCCTAAATTACTCTGGTTAACTATCACATGAATATATTACCATCTATTTTCATTAGTCATCCAAATTGATAGATGTCAGCTGTTGGCGTAGTGATATATTAGGGATTACTTCTAGTGACATTTTGAGCTGTCATCTAGGCAAACTTAGGTCGTGAATGAATTATAGTTCTTATTTCTTTAAAGGGTTAGAATTGTGTTTTAAAGCTCTATTTTTAAACAAAATGAATAAAATTGTTTTAAAATACAAAGATTATGAATATTTATAATATTCACAATCCAAATTGAAGCAACACACTAAGCAAGAAACACATTTTTTTTCAAAATGCCACCACGTGGTTATTTATCCACATAATAATCTGTACAAGACTTTTTAGCTCTTAACTTGTAAAGTCCGTTCACCGTAGGAGTTTGTTTGCTGAAAGACCTTTTTCCCTACCAGAAATCTATTATATAGTAGGATATTGGTAGGAAAAAAGACCTTTCAGAGAGTAATTCCTACCGTGAATGGAGTATATATGTACCTTTGAGGAAAGAAATATAAAGATTTGATGGCACACACATGGCATTAGGTTATTTGACATTAAATGAGCTATCTGTTGGGGAAACCTTAATAAATATGCTTTTTGTTTGCGTATGATCTTTCAGATGCGGCATTAGCCGCAAGCACCTCTACTCTTCTAGAATCTTCAATGATGGAAGGTGATGAGTTGTATGATCCAACAACGGTCCCTATTGCCAATGAGGAGTGGAGTAAGAAGGGTGGAACCAGCAATCTATGCCGTCTTTGTGCCAACACTAGCGACTACTTCATTCCTATCTTTGAAGGGGAGGGTCTAGAACATGAACTGTCAGAGAAGATTGACAAACATTTACCCATTAAGGTACCTTATAACATTTAATGGAGCATTAGAGAATACCAATCATCTGCTTTTATCTCTTCTATCCTCCTAGTAATATGTGTTACATAGTTTTTTTTAATTATTACTTTCTCACGAAACCTAGGAGCAAGTAATGTGCTCACAAAAAAAAATCAAATTCTAGATTTTATTGTCTATCAACTTTTAATTTCCCCCTTAACTCCCTAAAAGGTGGTTTTTGCAATACTGCTTGTGTGCCGTTCATCAACCTAGAGCTGAAACCATTTTACCAATTGGGCTGAAAATTTGTATTCAGGTTGAGGGGCTTAGAAAATGTGTGAACAAGGTTTAGGGAAATTAAAGCAGTCCAACCACTGTGTTGACTTTTTGGTACATTATGATTTTAAGAAGTTATTTGTACAAAAAACAGTGGCAGACTACACTATACACCAATGCTTATAAGTTATAAGTAAGTGTTGGCTTACCGTTCAGCCGTTCAATTTTCCTATAAAATAATGGTGTTGTTAAAAGTTAAGTATGAATACGTTCTGGGAAAAAATTAGGTCACTGAACATATTCTTTACCTCTTTTTAATTTGAGTTACAAAAAAACTTAGCATGACTAAGGCTGTGGTCACTTTGGATGCAAGCTTGCGCAAGTAAACTGTATGCGCGAGCGTGCGCAAGCTTGCATAAAGAAACAAAATTCGAGTGAATCCATCTAAACCCATGGTGGCGCGCCCGAGCTGGTCACACTGAGTGCAAACTGGATGCGCAAGCTTGTACAAGCTTGCCGCGGATCAAATAAATTTGTTTCTTCATGCACGCTTGCTGTATCGACGTGAGAGTTATTTTATTTCCCTTATTTTCAAGAGGTGATAGTTTTGTTCTTGGGCGTTTGTGTTTGTGTTTACGAAGAAAATATATATGCTAATAGCATGCGTTGAAGCAAGAAGGACCATCTGGGATGCTTCTTCTAAGAACCATAGCAACAGAGACATTTTAAATAAACTGTGGGCGGGGATAGGAACCATATTGGATATTCCAAGTAAATAATGATATATTTGAAAAACGGTGAAAAAACTTTATTTCAACTTAATTATTGTTGTTTTAACTATCACAAAAATCACAAAATAATATAATTACCTACTGAATAGTTATGCTTCATTATTAGTAGTTAGCCTATGAAAGTTTGAACAATGTTTGGGTTATTTGGTATTGAAGTAATGTTTAAAAGCATCTCTGATTTTAATTGCCTTTTCAGTAGCTCTATTGTATCTATATTCCATTCACGGTAGGAATTACTCTCTGAAAGGTCTTTTTTCCTACCAATATCCTACTATATAATAGATTTATGGTAGGGAAAAAGGCCTTTCAGAAGTCAATTCTTACGGTGAATGGAATATACGCAAGTCATCATTTGGCCGGTAGTCTCGAAGGAGCTGTGTTTGGTTTTGTGCAACATAACTATCCACTTCTGCACTGCCTTATCTATCAATAACAATTTTATGCAACAAACACAGACATTTCAGAATCACGTCTACATTAGCCAGCATACACTGAATTTCAGTTTTTAGAACTCGCTATATTCTCCATCTTTCTCTCTATTCTTAAAATAATCGTTAACCCATTCGTCCCTAAATGGCTCTTAATCCATCATTAAAAATTTCAACACACCATTTTCCATCACAAACTCTTCTTCGTCCGATGACTCCATCTTGACAGCTCACTGGAGTGATTACTTGCACCTAGTTGCAGCCAATGTGACCACTTAGTACACGCGCAAGCTGCTTGCACACGCTTGCGCAACCTAATACTTGCGCAAGCGTGCATCCAAAGTGACCGCAGCCTAAGTTTTAGCTGTTAGTGATAAATACTTTTAGGCCTAACTGTTTGTTTTTTTGGGGTAAAAACCAATATTTTTTTAGTTATAAGTAAATATGTTTTGAGTTATGAGCAAATAGTCAGAAAAATATTTCAATTAAAGCAACCTCCAAAATGGAGGGTTTGAGAGATGGCTCTCAAAAAAAATTTGCAAAACCAATAGAGAAAACTGTTGCTCTTAATTTGTGGTGACAAAAGTTTTAAAATTTACCTCTGTAACATAAAACGACGAACCATGTTTTTTTTTGTGAGCTTAGATATTCCTTATTTTATTGGTTTAAAATGTATCTTACCCGCTTTGGTGAATGCGTGGTTTAACGCGCTAATCTCATGTTGGGCTAGACTTCCGAAGATGGGGAGATCAAGGTTTGATTCCTGTCTGGTGCACTAAGGGAGGTTTTTCACACTCCATCCACACAAATATGGGCTCACTTCATTTAAATTAAGCCTTCCTAATTCCTAACCCATTATTGTAATAAGTATATATTTCCTGTACAGATAAAACGAGGTGCTGAAAAATTATGTTTTCTTTAACAGAGTATTTTATTTAATTTATAATTTTTTAACAGTGTATTTTATTTCATTTATATTTTTTTAACAGTGTATTTCATTCCACTTCTGATTCTGTAGCAGCTTCTTTTATGGTTTGTCTACAACTTGTCGCACATACTTGTCGAGTCGTAATAATAGACTATACACTAGCACTGGAGAACTTAATAAGTCGGAATGGCTTGTCTAAAGGAATGAACATTATCTATTTCATCCAACAATGTCATGGGGACACCTTACGTTTAGCCATTTGGGAACTAAGATGGTTGGACTATTAAAATTAGTTAAAATGAATATTCATTCAATCCAGGAAAGTAGTTTATGTACATAAAAAGAAGTACATATAATGAATTTTAAAATTTATAATAAAAACACATCATAGGCCTATGAACATTGAAAAATATTTGCAAACATGAAGATGACTTATTTTGAAGTCATAGTCCATGCTGGTGGTGTATGTATGCTCTTTGTCTAGATTCTTGTTTTTATGATAGTTCTGTGGAAGCTTAAACTGTTTAAAAACTGAATTTTGATGACATTTTGATTGAGTTTGTCAGGCAATATCCACCTTTTTATGACACAAAAAATTCCTCTTTACCAAGACTAATCTAAGAACACCCTACACTGCACCCACATTGCTCAAACTCTCAGTGAAGTTCCCCTAAAGCAAATCTTTGGGCATATTTCAAAGCCAGTTTTTGCTGGTATTTTAAAATTTATTGGAAATTGTTTGTCTTGCTAAAACCAACATTATTTATCTCTCTATATCTTTATTTCAAAGTTAAAATTGGGAACTGTGCTACCTATAGTTACATAAATTGAAACAGTCTGGTGTATATATATTTTAGTGCTTATGTTTTCTTAATTCCTATTGGTTGAAATTACGGGCTATGTGAATACATTGTAGATAGTCCATTTTGTACACCACGACACGTCTTATGACTACTACACCTACTCTTACTCTGACAAGCAGGTGCGACAGGTTGTAGACAAGCCATTATTTCATTTATGCATTTTGGTTAAATTTTATACCTCTTTTTCACCCTTATGTTTTTATAAGAATGTTTATTATTTGGTTTCATCTATCTTATTATCAAACTTGAACATACTTTACTACCATTCATTGATACATCTTGTAAAGTAATATCAATTTGTCACTAAACAAAAACCATTTTCAATACTGAAATAATCGATATATATATATATATATA